>JAMKCH010012465.1:0-43845 GCA_023653785.1 Ophioderma brevispina | reverse complement strand
TCGCCTCAGCAGGACCCGAACACGTAATCGGGAAACAGACTCGTTAGAGAAGTTGTTGTTCGGTAATAATCGGGTTTGTCCGAGAATAAACCCGTAGAGGGTTGTGCTCGGTAAATATGTGATTGGTCGAGAAAGACTCGTAAGAGAGGCTGGGCGGTCTGTCTTTGATCGTATTTGATCGAGAAATAAACTCGTTAGAGAGCGGGTTGAATTATCGGATTTGTTCAAGAAATAAACCGTTAGAGAGGTGTGTTCGGAATGATCGGATTTAATTAGGACTGGATAATGGACGAGATCTTCGTTCGTGTTACAATGTTGTTATCGGTGTCTGATATCATTATCTGTGTCTCGGGTATGTCGAGCGCCAGACCACATCGACACAAGGCATTCGTATTGTTCTCATCTGTCAATCGTTTTATTAACAGTACCTTCGGGTCGAACCCCGTGGTGGAACGACCGTCTGGCACAAGGCCTTTTTCTCTGTCTCGATTTATCACAGACAAAAACTCGTGTCCGTATTCGAAAGATGTGGCCCTCTTGGGTGTAAGATCGCTGATTCCTGCTACTCGTGCTCTAGCTGATCTTGCCGAGCTTATACAAATACTAGAATTTCTCTTGCTCGGTTCTTTCTGTATAGAGCTCAACATAATCAGGCGCAAAGGCGGCGGCTCTTTTCACTAACTACTGAACACAACCATATGCTGGACCCGAGTCACCGTCTTGGGTGAATAAATAGCTACGCTGTATCGGTATATTGATAAACTGTAAATAGAAATCAAGAAAGAAAGCTATAAGTACGTAGTATACGTTTGGCTAATGTATAGCTAAACAAATGGGCCGCCAATCGGCGACGAAAACAAGATAAACTATTACTGATTGGGGCGGCTTGAAAGCCTAGAAATTAATAAATCACTGGTCAAGGACCTTCAAAAAAAAGTAGTAGTAGTAAAAGGAATTTTAATGGGAGATACATTGCTAAAATCGAACGTATAGCATACGCCATTAGGAAAAACGTCAAAGAGAAGGGGATAAATTTAAGCAATGACCTATCTGTTTGACGTCCGGAGCGAAAAGAGGATGAGTAGGGTGGTATGTGTTGGGGCAAGTGTGGTACTGATGGTGGGGAGGGCGGTCGTCATACTTCCGGTGGTAAATTTATATTAAATTACTTCGGAGTATCGGCATCTTTCGGAAGGAAAGAGAAGACGAGAGAGTGCACTAAGTATATTTTGCCATCATTAGGTAAGTATTTCCATCGCCATAGAATCCCGGTGAGCAGGCAAAAAATGGTGATTTAGCATGATTTCAAGCTTTTTCTCCTGGTCAGAGCCCTCTCGGGGGTGGCATCAAAATCTTCTGAGTCAGCCTCAAACCCTAGGAGGACTATGAGAATGCATTTCTATAGTTGTCAGTATCATAATTTTTTCACTTTTATTCGTCTTTTGAGCTTTAAATGTAGTAAACAAAGTCGAATGAGACCACCAGCACATTGGAGGCAACACATTCAATTTGACTTTCCCAGGGAAATCAGATGACACTTGCCTAAAGTTAACATAACAGGGTCACTGGTCTATGCTTAGCAACCACATGACAGGACATCTTTGAGTTACACAAAACAAAAGTGACCTGGGCAACCGGATGGGATAGAAAGCCAAACTCTATTAGTCACCTTACAGAGACATCACATGGCCCAGGGAGGGCCTCACCTCATAAGTGACACAGACACAGGGAGATGTTGCCCTCTATTGTCATATACCTCAGGCTAATGACAGGCAGGAGGTACCCTGACCTCACAAAATTTGTGGAATTTCTCATGGTGTGATCAATGTATGAATAAAAACCGTAATGAGAAAAATCTTGTGGCGGTGCCACTGTTGAGATGGTGATGTATATGCCATAGCTCCAAGAAAGAAGAAACTTAATGATCCATGTTTTTCTAAACTATTTGTTAACTTCACAAAGACAGTCCTCCGGCTACTTGTAGATGTAGTCCACAAATCGGCAGATTTCTATATTAATCCTGGAATCCTGATGGATTAAAAAAGGCTAAAAGGAACATCTTTGCGACCTGCTATGGATCATATAAAAAAAATACAGAGTCCTCGGACCGTTTGTGTCGCTGCCATCGCGGTGTTGATGAATGATAGGCCTCACATGATGCTTGACTGATATGTGACGCTTTGATCTATAATGAGGGTTTGCATGTCATCTCCATAAACCAAGTTTGGTTCCACATTGAACTTCAACTTTTCAAATGAGGTCCATTTTACATTTTCGCCTATTTGTACAAATTGACCTCACATGACATTTGACCTTGGTAGTGACCTTTTGGACCTCATCAACAAATGGGGGATGTCAGTTGCACCTGCAACACAAAAAGAACTTGAATTACAAATCCATTATTAGAAACTTTTACTCCTACAGAGACTAACTCTGGGCATAATTGGCATATACCACCAAATTGGCCAAATCTTAAATTTAGTATATGAATCCTTCCTATTTACAAAATAAAACCAGTTGAGAAATTTTCTTGTGGCACGCTCACTGGAGAGCTATGGCACGATTTTCAAGTTTTAGTGTTGTTGAATGAATTCATATAGGTACATGCAGGTGCTTTAACCAATGTGCTTTATAAATCTACCACATACAACATTTTTAGAATTATAGGGCCCCTAATACCTACATCCTCTTCATTTTTTAACTTTGAAAAGTTCGCAATACTGTTGTTTTCCTAAAAATTAGGCAAAACAGTTGGTGCCGCAATTGGTTGATTGAATATGTGATTGTGAGCTTTGAAAGTGACACAATAAAGATATATCATATCATATCTTATATTTTCCCCAAATTTTGTATTTTTTAAAATTTTTGTTATAATTACTATGATGGATATTTAGTTTTGCGATTACCATGTGAACTGGTTTTACTTGTCTATGATGGCATTTTGTTTTAAATGTGCATTTCGGATCCTAGCACCTCATTTGTGGTTTATGGTTAACTAGTCTCCCTGAAAAAAAAAAAACTTATTTCCAATTTCAGTGGATTCTGATGGTACGTTCTTGATTATCTTCAATTTTGCATTAAATATTAGCACATTTTTTGAAGAGCACCCCATTTTTTTTTTAATTTTTTATATTTTTTTCACAGTTACGTTGGTAATTTGTTCAGGGAAACTTACCGCGCACCGAGTATGCTAAGAAATGTGTATTTATCAATAAATAACGATTTTGTATTAGCATTGGATCCCAGATGACTACGGCAGAGCTGAATGCACTTTTTATGTCCGGCCTTATGAAAGAGTGCCACTCGAGAAGATACCTCTACCGTGACTGCCTAACAAAACAACTAATGATGACGTAAACACGTACATTGTGCTATTTCCCGGCTATTTCACGTTGAAGGCCGTTTCCAGCAGCCTTGAATTATTATCATGATCCCGTAATAATTACTAATTACAATTCCTCGTTGGGACACCAGACATTTCGAGCTTACCATTCCAGGTATAGTTTACAAGCCATTTATCAATGAACCGTGTAAAATCTCATTTTTGACATTCGGGCGCTCTTAAAAAAAATATGCTTAATAGGCTCTTAACGCCATAGGGAACTTGCGTGTGATTTTTGTCCGTTTACGGACAGAAAATACAAAATTAACGAATTTTTCAAGAGCAAATCGAATTTGCACGTAAGATTAGGCACACAACTATATTTTTGATGTAAGTCATTTTGGTTAAAGACAATCACTAATACAAGTGGGTGCGAAGGTATATGTCGGGCCCCTTACACACAAAACAATGTGGTGTGCTCCCCAGCAAAAGAAATCATCAATTTTGAATACCTCACATACCTCGTGGTAACCCGACACCGCACAGCCTAACTAAGTAGAAGCCATCATTCCTTAACAAAAATAGCGTATTTTAAGCGTGTAGTGCGTTCCGCTAGCGTAACACGTACTGGCTGGTGATTGGGCGCCAGTGCTCCTTAACAATCGCCGATGCTGAAGTGGCTCTCATAGTGCGCGATCATTGCTAATTGCATAGCACTGGGCCCCCCGGAAGTGTCATAACGAGCGGCTACGTGTAAAGGAATTGGTGGCTGAACTTTAGACACAAGAGGCCACTGCCATATTCTCGACAATAATCACAAACCTGAACGAATCAGTCATCATAAGGTACTGTTCATTATTTGAGGGAGGGGGGACTTTGACAATTTCTCTAGAATGACATGGCAAACGTTACCAACACCCCATTGCTAGATTTAAAATTATATGACCCCCCCCCCCCATGCTTGCTGCTTCATGAAATTCAACATAGCCCAGCACCCCCCCCCCCCACTTAAGTCATAATCCCAGAGCCAGACCACACAATTAGTTAATTTAGTTCAGTGTGCTGGTTAAGGTGCAACTCATCACCTTGGATTGATGAACCAAAAGGTTTATACCTCAGAGTCAAGGCGTAAATCCCGGGGGGGGATGGGGGGAGATATACCCCCCCCCCCAATTTGTGAGGGGGGATGGTCAAAATACTATCATCCCCCCAATGTTGATGCCCGTTCATGTGTTTTTGGCCAAAATAACCTCATATTTTACCATAAAGTTTTTAAAAAACAGCAAATTTTAGATAGCGCGCCTCGCGCGCATTTTGTTCTAATATTACAATTAACATTTAGCGATTTTTAACTTCTAAATGGCAAAATTTTTCTCTCGCCGCATCGCGCAGCACATGTACACTGATGGATCTTCTCAACAAATTCCGGTCATTCAAATATTTTCATCATGCCCATCCCCCCCCCAATGTCGAAAAGAAACTTACGCCACTGTAAGAAGACACTTAGAAGGAAATCAGTCAAAGGCTAAAATTGGTAATATTTTAATGGTCCAATTGGGCCTACATGTATTAAGCCCTACAAATAAATTTATTTGTATTATAAGTTTTAGTATGTATACAGTATTCAGAAATTACAGATTTTTGTTCATATGCTGAACATGTACATACAGTATTTGACAACTTTTACATACCTACCACACCCCTTATATTTTCCCAGCCCCCTCCCTCACAAATAAGTCTGTACCTAACGCACATGGGCACAATTCACATAGTCACTTTATTCATCCAACCACTCAAATTTTTTCTAATGTCTCTAAGAAAGACTCTTGCATTTTACAATCCTGACACAAGAAAGAGGTAACCATGGGTCGAAAACCTGTCGGGCAATGGGGGCGCGTCCCAGTCTTATTTTCACATTTTTCCTACAGGTTCAAGTAAGGCCAGAACACCAGCTTTGAAATAATCTCTGGGACCATGGTTCACATGTTATGACACCATGTCTCTCTCCATACAGATCTGTTCACACAGTTTGAACTGTGTTTTATTTTTAGTTCCAGTTGCCTATTGATTGGGTTTAGAGGCACGCCTGCAGGCTGTACGCCTTCTCCACCTTTTAATGGAATGTTAATAGGCCAAGTAAAATAATTTAACAGTTTTTCTTGTCCCTGCCAGCCAATCTTTTTATTGCTGCTGCTTCAAAAAAGTTTTTTTTTTCTTTTAAAAAAATAATAAAATAAAAAGGGGTTAATTGCAATTGATTCTCAACTGTTAGTACCTTGTCTAGTCTCGAGAGATTAACCGAATCCAGGTTTTCCCTCTGCAGATCCGATTGGCGGATACTTTTTTTGTCGTATCGGCCGATCCACCGATCCGATCCCATGATATGCCCCTTATATGTTAAAAAAATCGACCAACCCTAGTGAGGATTAGTAGGAGTTGCACTGTGGTTCAACTTTAAACATAGGGCATATAGGAATTGGCGACATGATGATAATTAAAAAATCTGTGCGGTCCACATTTGCTACAAGTTCCGATGAGGTATTTTGGAAGATAAGGTATTTTTACTTACCAGAATGTGCGTAAAATATAAACGTACCACCCAATCAATAAGGCCATTTAAATTCCGCAAAAACTCCTTCCTGTCCTGAGTCATCAGAGATATCACAACCATATGCTTGTTTTAAATTGAAGATTTCATGTATTATTGCATTGCATTTCAAAATGATTGCGTTCAGTTTAATAATCCAAAACTTTTTGTTTACAAATTATACTGTTAATCATCCGGCCTTCACGTTGCGTCCATCCCCAGGTCAGGCCGTCTACCAATATGTAATTATGCTTGACAAGTTGACAGATGGAAGAAACATGTGGTGTACGGCGCTATAGTACTATAGTTTACATTGCAGTAATGGCGAAAAATCTATTTATGCAAATTCTGGTTTTGCAAAAACAATTTAAAAAAACATTGTATTCCCATTCTTCATCATGTGTAGTATTTTTTATGATTTTTCCAAGTCATTTCTGTTAACATATTGTTTGTCATGGTAAGTATACCCCCTACAGCAGGTCCGCAATCAATCTCAATGATGTAAATGGGATTCCCCGGAAAAACACGTGTCAGGACAGCTGCAGAGCATAGCGAATTGCATGAGATGACCTGTACATATCGTCCTCGCAAGGGCTGAGAAATTCTTTGACCTGATCCCCTTATTCTTTTATGTATTCATAAAAATCAATGAAGCTGGATTGATGAAGTACAGCGCCACAATCGCCGTTGTAGACTACGTGATCCCCCGGGGCATTTAGCTATGTTCATGGCAATTGTATTCATTCTTAACCACAACGCGCGCTCATGTTTGGCTCGTGTAGGGCTACGCTTTTGAACTGGTAATTTTCGCGTGACACGAAAAGTTCACTTTTTGAATTCCAAGAAATGCATCAATTGTCATTTTAAATAAATATTTCAATAATATGTTGGCTACCATAAAAAAGTATACAGATTCTGAAAGGAAAGTTCACAGGAATCAAAACACATGACATTGTTTTTCCATGTGGGGATACATGGTTTTAGAAAGAAATTGCAAGGAGAAGGTGAAAATTTTCATGAAAAAAATTCTGACTTCCTGTGAATTATATTTTTCATCTTATACCCCACATCAAAAAGACATCATATTTGAACTCCAACGAGCTTTCCAAAAATGTAAAACTTTTACTAGGCTACTGCTATAGATATCGTGGCGGAACAAACATCTTGTCGACATGTATTAAAATGTACATTTTTTTCAATTCTACAAGGTAATGATTAGAATTATGTTAATTCAGCACAAATTCACAAACCATGTAGAGTTTTTCCAACTGATGATTAAAGAAAATTTAACCATTTTAAGCTACCTTTTATACAATTAGGTAGCTTAAAGAGAGTCTTAAAAGTATGAATGGCACCATGATGTCGCATTTATCTACGACTTAGAGTAACTCTTGTGATATTTCTTGTGCTTGTAATCTCACACCCACTTAAAGAGTGCTTTCCTTGGGTTCGATGGCTTCCTAAATAAGTTTCTTATAAAACCACCATCCCTGGTGGTTTTTGTATATATAGCTAATTTTTGCCAATCCAAGTATTCCCCATTGCTCTAAATATTTTGTGCAAATTGTTACAGGTCTACCTTTACATTTGAAATAACTTTCGTCATTTTATAATGTTAAGTTGAAAGTATCTCTGTGTGAAATTTAAGTTTCCCAACCAGTAGCACACATCAACAGAGCAGAATATACACCATCACAAATTTCATCGCATCATATTTCGCCGTGTTTGACAGTGATGTTCCATTTTTGAAGTCCAACATTTTTACTCTCTTCATGCCAATATTTCTATAGCAGTTCATTCCAGAGTGATCAATGACATGATCTAATAAACTTCAAATACCAGATTGGATTGAATTTGGGCAATACATGTTATTAGTAAACTGTGATTGTTATTCCAATTTTACGCGTGGAGCCTCCGCGTGGGATCCTCAGCTCCACCTGTGATGTTTTTACTTAAATGATCATAACTTCAAAAGTTTTTACATCTATGTGCAACTTAGGTGCCATTGAAGATCTCATCAAGAGCTTTAATTTGATATGTCTTTTGTTAGTACTAGTATCAAGATGTGAATTAAAATTGTACACTCTTCCAAAAATTGTGCCCATGTCACGGCTCCACCATATCAGACTACCAGTTCAAAAAACACCTTGCCTATCAAAACTACAGCGTCGGAAAGTATTAGCTGGCTATTAGCCAGACCTATGACGTACACTGCATTGTGGGAAATGTGTGGGGGCTCGTCAATCCCACATAGCTAAAACTACCGTCAAGAATGTTTAATTTTCGAATCTCAGTGCCACCTCTGGCGGGATGTTCTCGTATTTAAACAAATTTCTGACCCTCTCTGTTGCAAAAAAAATCCAAAGAACCTTGATTTTTTATTATTTCATTTTAATTATGGCTGTTATTGTGTTAACGTTAGGCTCATCAGACTCTCACGCAGTATCAATAATTAGATATTTTTTGCAGTCTTGTTCACAACACCCTGTGGAAAATATTCGTACGCCGGATAACAAAACAAACTTTCTGCTGATCCCTAATTCTTTTCAGCACTTACATCAATGATGAATGGAATGAATGAGTAGCACCATCGGATTTGGTTAAGCTATATATTAAATGTTATGTTCTATGCAATTAGTACTAGAATTCTTGCAGTCACACATGTTTGACAAAACAAGTTAAAATTTGTCTCTTCTACGTATTTATATGACATGTTGAACCTGTCACAAAAATATATCCACTGCAATGAAAACGAAACTAAAAAAATCTAACTAAAGAGTTAGAAACGGGAATATGTCTGCCGTATTTCTGGACTCTTCTTCTAAGGATTAATGTTCATTGAAGGCTTTGAAGGCACAAAATATACAAAGTTAAAGCAGTAATTTTCTCAGTTCACGTATAACGACGATTTTCCTGGGGAGGCCTAGGTTGTAACTTAGACAGTACCATGTAACATTGCGTATAGCTGACATTTGGAACCGCCTTGAGTGAGATTGTGGACGTACGTTTTAGAAACCTCGTGGTGTCTTTACCTACGTTTTTTCTCATGTAGGCTAAGATTAGATAGCTAAAGCAGTTATGAAAATCAGTTTGAGCAACTCTGTTGTCCAACTTAAAAACTGGGAAATATCCAATTCTACTTTTCCCTTCTTTCCTTCAATATACGGTTGTGATGGTCCACGCCGGACTATTTTGCCGATCCGATTTTGCCGATTTCGCAATCGGCCGCCGATCCGATTTCCGAAACAAATATCGGTTAATCTCTCCTAGTCCGTTGCAGTAGTTTTTCCCTACCTATATATTTGCATGAGTTGTGGGGCACAATTGAAGTCTTGCAAACAAAAGAGACAGATTATCTTTGGGGACCACGTGTTTTGGGAAAATCCCTCCTCCTCCTTTTTGAAAAAGTTAGGATTGAGAAACTACTTTATTTTTCAAATTCAATCTAAACATCTATTGGCAAAAAAAAAGGTTGTGTTCCCCTCACTCAAATCCTTTTCCCCCTCCTATGTGTCCCCTTGTTCACCGGCCTGCCGCTTCCAAAAAGAAATACTGTTAGGCCGACACCACCAGGCTCTACAAGAATGTGTGTCTGTCCGTGTGTACAAATGACTCCTGCTTTATTAGAGCAGCCTATAAAACCTGGGCCAGAATCACAAGCACTTAGTCTAATTGAGGTATAGTTTTTAATCTAACATTTTTCAAGGTCATTTATATAGATACAATACTTAATTTTCAAAATCATTTTAGCCTAAAAGTGTCATGAACAAGCCCTTTTGGGTTTTTTTGATATTTGAATCAAATGGGAAAACTCAAGCAGATTCTGAAATTAATCTGCGGTATACTTGTTATGACATTTCCTAAGAATGCCTAGCTAAGCTCAAATCGATGTCCTTCATATAGAAATCAAACTTTGTAAGTACACCTCTTTTTCTCCATTATTTTCAAAAGGTTAAAAAAGGTCAAATTTCTACTCAAAATGAAAATCGTTTTCAATCTCAACAATTTGGATTCAGTTTCAAGTTGACTATTTTTAATTAATACACAAAAATAAAAAAATATTTTTGAAATGCTCTGCGTCATTCCTTTGAACCAACCCATTTCTGCCTATTGACGTCATTATGTTTTCTTTGAAACTGACAACCTGTATCATTTACAAAAGACAGGAGGTCTCATCTATGATTGTGATTGATTGGAGATGTGCTGGTGCTGCCACATGCAAAAGTGGATATTTACAGTGTGTATTTGGTCGCGTTTAGCACAAATGTAGCTTCGCTTTCGATTTAGATAATTGTCACAATACCCATGTCACAATTCATGATCCGCAAACTCATAAGTTGTACTTTCGCAAAAGCTACTCACAGAGTACCTTCTTACCGCTTCTAAGACATACAAAGCTCAAGATTGTAATAAGAGAAAACTGGGGTTTTTATTGTAAAGATTATGCTAATCTAACTTACAGTAGAACTGAAGTCCAAATTTGAACTCTTTTGGGTTGATGACACAAATTTTGTCCATTTTTTATTATTTTTAGAATTTTAAAGAAAATTAGACTATGTATATGGGACAAAAGTTGAGAAGAATTTTTATGAAAAACATCCCAATTCATAACCTTTTAATAGAATAAAAATCTGAAAATTATGTATGAGCACATCCTTGTAATTCCCAGTTCCCTGGTATTACTCTTGCAACCTCATTTCTTCAATGCCTATCACAAATCATATAATTGTTCCACATTTCAATTGAGTAGGAAGTGCTTAGCAATAACTTTCGGACTGCCACTTCAGTTCCACGAACTCCATGCGCTTCTTTTTTTCTTATCAAGAAATCACTTTTTTTTTCGAGTTACCTCATAAAATGGTACAACCACACTCCACCCAGCAATTACAACACCGTTACATAAACAGAAGGGAAAAAAGAACTCATGAGCCCGACATAATGCACCGCGCTCATGCCTAGCACTCTTACACCGGGGAAGTGTTTTCAACGTCTGCTACCTCGACCTAACAATGTGATTCTTTGATGCATTCAACTTCACCATTTTTCACCACTTGTTGATTCCACAAAAAGCCCCCCCCCCTGTCGCTAGCGTTAGGTTCATTGTCCAAAGAAAGCCAGAAAGTTAACCATTTTGTTGTTAAGTTTGTTTTGTTACAATGTGAACCAGTTGCCTTCCACGGTTTAGACTGCAAAGAGGTGGAACTAAATCAGTCCGAAAGACCGTAGAACAAAAATTACTTTTATTTCACAGACTTCCAATTTCAACGTTGTAAACCTGGATGACACTGTACCTGCAATGCACAACTTAAATGTTAAGATGGCATTACTTACTTTTTATGTAGTTAGTTTCGTACTTGGCCCATGCACATAAAGGTCTACACGAACACAGTTAACAGCATGAAACGGACCAATAAAAGCTCTACTAGCTGATTTTCTTTAAGATTTAAACAAACAAACCCCAATTTCGGTTGAAGTTAGTTTCTTATGACAACAATGCTTTATAATGTCATCCGGCACTAAAGTTATGCAAATGTGGTAACATTTAAGCTGGGTGTTGTTAAAGTTTTTAGTATTACATTTAATTTATAATTCTTAAAATTCGTTTTACATGGATCGCTACAGTGATTAGGGCAGTTAGAGGATTTCCTAACATCAGATCATGACCTTTTAGGCCTATTGGCAAAAGTGGGTTGTGGAATTTTCCCCATTTTAACAGGAATATGCTTGTGTGTCGCCAGTTATATCAGTTTTCAAATGGTGTTTGCCACCACTTAGACTTTAACTGTTCGAAGGAGACAATTTGAACAGCATCAAACTTCATATGAAATTTTAAGAAAATAATAGCTCTCTTCTAAGGCAATGCAATGCAACAATTAATTGTAATGTAATGAATGCCATGTAATGTAATGTATGTACTATTATTAGTGTATGTGAGGTATTATGAGTGTAGTTTAATGTAATGTAATGTAATATTATGTAGTGTAGTGGATGTAATGTGATGTTATGTGTTACGAATGTGATGTGGATTTGATGCGATGCAATAGTGATGTATGTGTGGTATTTTTTTGTAAATTATGCATTTTTTTTTTTAATTTTAGGTTGTTTTTTTGTTTTAAATAAGACAGGCTTGTTTATATTTTGCTGAAAATTAAGCCTATGTGACCGTATTCAACTTCAAATTCGCCTCGTGCTGTGAGCTCCTCCAGGGCCCCCGTTTGAAAGAGATTTGTACTGTTACCTTTACATTATGATTTGACTCCTACTTTTTAATTTTTGACCGTTTTTCTTTGTACAGAATATTTTTGTTAAAAACAAAATTAAAGAACCTGTGTCCCCACTACTGATATCAATTTTGTTCTTTATTTGATAGGGCCTTGCATTGTGACATAGAACGAATGAATATAGTTATCTTGGTGCCTTACTTTTGGATGTGTGTTTGTGTTTCTGGCATCAGTTACGCACAAAAATATACTTTTGTTGAAATAAGATTCCAATCATAAGAAAGCAAATTCTGGCAGAGGAGAGAAATAGCTGTTGTTTGCTTTCAGAAGTATAGGTCTAGACATTTTCCAGCCCATTATAGGATCTTTTAGGCATTAAAGAGTTGTCATAGCTAGTGCATATGTTGATATGTTGAAGATTTGTGCTCAGGTCTACATTTGTGTCTCTTGATCATTTTTGGGGTGTTATGGTGCATGCAAGGCTTAAGGAAAAGGTATGGGAGTATTGTCAAATGGCATTTCAAAGACATCAACAAAGTCCACATTTTCCACCAAGCAGCCATGGGAAGGGATGGCATGTTGTCCATGTGAAAAGCAGGTAGAAGGTGGATGTCAGTCATCCCCCACCGCCAAGGGCATTCCCTGACCATTTTCAATGGGGGTGTTGCCAGCAAAATTGGTATCAATATGGGTGGCACATTTTGTGGAGGCACGTTTCTTCCCTTAGTATAGACCGTCCCTTATAAACAGAGATTCTGTACAATCAATCAGGTAAACACCACACCAAACACACAGCATACAGACAAAGTCCATCTCTTACTCGCAAGCCCAAATGTACAAATGTAATGATTGCATTGTGTACATTGTTGGCTTGCGATTAAGCATCAACTTCAATCTCGTACACTCTTGTGTTTGTTTTTGTTTAAGGCTGAAGGGCTGAGCCTATCCCTGAGATCACACCGATTACCAGGTGATTTTAATTGATTAAACATTAGTTTATATAATATTTCTAAAGTCCATTAAAGTTTAGGAAGAAACATTACGTTGGCCAATCACAATATTAATTTATACTAACATTCAAGGCACCCTTATTCTTGAAAAACAATAAAATCTCTTATCAATACTCTACCCTGTCCCTTTTTCTAGCGTTGTGCTTTCTCTCATAAAAACCACTGAGCTATACGGACCGTCCCTTACAAACAGAGATTCCAGGGGAGTAAGCTGCATGCCCAAACCACTGCAGACAACCAACACAATTTTCACAATTTTAATTTTTTGTTTTTTATAACTTTTTAAATTTGACAAATTGATTAAATTTAACAAAGAATAATGTTTTTTAATATTCTAGAAGGGGAGAAAACAAAATGTGATATATAATACCATACAACAACTCCTACTCCCTGATTTTGATTTTTTGAAAAGGGTGCTCATGTACATAAAAGCACATTTAAGTTTTATGCTAAAGGTTAGATTTTGTCTTGTTTACATAACCATATTTAGGCCGAACTCTATCCCTGCACAGCCGCCAACAACTGCCTTTCCCAGCACTTTTTCTTCTCTGACGTTTCTCGCTACATCACACAAAAGGGATTGACACAGCCGATTTTGGTTTGAAACTTCCAAGCCCTTACATTTTGATGATAATAACAACTGCACTTTTTATATTTGCTGGATTTTAGTCTGTACCATATGACTTTAAATTAAACACACCAAATCAAAGCCCCTATGGAACTTGTAGCGAAACCACTACCACTAAACATTTTCTGTGCTTAGCTTAAGCTGAAACGCCATAAAATTCAACTTTCTGCTTCAGGCTAAAGTCGTTATCTGGTTTCCTATGCAGTAGCTTCCTATTCTAGGGCTCTACAATTTTCTCTCTCTCTTTTCTCCTTTAACTACTACTGTAAACCACTCGGGTATAAGCCACCCCCCTAACTGGAAGATTTTAACTCCAAAAAGAGGTGGGCTTTATACCCGTGGAGGGGCTAGAACTTAGGGACTAGAAAAATATTGGAAAAAATTCCAATATAATGGTTTTGAACATAAATTGTTTTCAGACCTGCAAGTTATTCTTTAATTTTTTTACTAAACCTGTAATTTAATTATTGTGACAAATGAAACGTATACCGTCAATCATTTTGTTTACAATGCCACCACCTACAGACTAGGGTGTTGTCCTGATTGTGCCGGCCACTATTGCGAAACAATGACTATTTAAAATGGTGCTTCAACTGCATTTGATAGGGTTCCACACTGGAGAGAGGGTTTTCATAAAAGGTTGAATGAAATCACTCTACTGCCATGTATGTGTTCTGATGCAAAAATAACCACCTTGGGCTATACCCGAGTGTATGCTGGGGTTCCAAATTTCTTTGAAAAGGGGGGTTGGCTTAAAGCCCGAAGGTGGCTTATGGTATCACCCCATTAGAATTGATAAATACTATTGTCATCCTAATTAATTAATCACTTTCATATTTCCAATATGTTAACTTTAGTACCTATCTGATATACAACACCCTCCTTAGGCTATATGTTGCGGGGTGTGAGGGCCATAGACAAAAAATGTGCCAATGGAAAAAAGAGGAAAAGAGTAAAAAATGGCAAAAACATCAGAGTCTGAACACACAGAAAATCTAAATTTTTTGCACAAACAAATGTCCAAAAATGAGGAATCCTCGGAAACGGGAGGAAATTCATTCACCCCCTGATGTTGTCACCATAGGTAAATTTAAAAACAATCCATATGCATTGCTATGTGCTTATATAATAAGTAAAAATACATGTCAGTACTTGGAGCAAAGAAAAGTGTTCAAGAAGTTTAAGAATAATTACCCTCTATTTTGAGCTTTTGAAGTAATCTTTTAAATTTAAAATGTTAATTGTTGTTTTGTATTTTTTAATTTATTCCTTTAAAAAAAACACAATACATCGCGGCCTGGGACTGAGTGTCGTCTGCCGTCCGGTTGTTGTGAATGGGGCCAAAGGGTCCACACAGGTCCCAGGGCACATGAAGGTCCCACATTCCCCTACCCCCACCCCCCTCCTTTCCCCAAGTTTACATCATCGTACCCTTCCTTTTCGAACTCATACGGCCATACAAAGGGTAACAGTTTGCCACAGACAACAACACAACCTTAGACACAGATGTTGGTACACAGACCATACGACAGAGTAAATCCCTATCATCCTCTTCTATCAATTCCTTGCAGGACGCAAAAACTAAATGGTGGTACTTTCTGTTTTTTTTTTTCTTTTTCTTTGCTTTGTCTTTGAAGTCCTGATACAACCATAGCAAATTATCCTTAAGTATTACACACTGTGCAAAATGCAAAATTTTATTTTTACCCGGCAGGGGTCGCGCTAACTGGCGTTTTGGCCGCGCCCAGCGCCTTTTTCCTTGAATGCAACAGCCAAAAAATAACTTTTTTTCTGTCAGTTTGGGGGTGCAAGAGGCGCGCGCAAAATAACTCTGGATACTCCTTCCGTGTCAAAGTTGTGCATGGTTTACACACAACAAACGGGTTTAGACTTGCGCGAACCAATTTCTTTCTTGAGAAATTCAAACAGTGCCTCAGTCTTGAACCAAATTAAACGAACAAAATAATATAATTATATATTAACCCATCGATCAAGGGCACGTATAGCAAAATTATTGACAACTTATTGACCTTAGCCACTCCTATTTTTGTATACAACGACTTCCCGTCAAGGGCAACAAAGAGTGTCAAATTGTGACTCGGGCGTGGCTTAAGAGGTTCTATTCCTTTTTTCCCCCTTCCAAACCCCACCGGATTACCGGGGTGAATTATTGAATGCAACGTACGATTCAATTCAGAATATCATTTCACTCTCCGGCTTCCGTTTCTAAAGCTAGCCAGGGTGTTTCCTACTCGACCAGGTTTCCCAACCAGACCAGGTTTATGAATTCAACAAACCTTGATGGAAAAGCTGTACAGTTTGTTGAATTATGTTGTTGAATTCAGGGTGTTTCCGAAACCTGGTCATGGCGGAAACACCGAGCTAGCCACCAATCAGCAATTGTGGTTCTTGTGTTCTACATCTTCTACTTCCTTTGCTTGGGGATGGATTCTAATTTTCTGCTGAGTAGTATGCCTGGTAGATTGGAGTTGTTTGCTACCTCCTCTGATTTTTTTCATATAATTAGTATAACCACACTGCACTGCAAGTTATGCACACATGAATCCAGACAATCCGCAATCCAACTATTGATGAAAAATTTTAACATTATACAGGATGCAAACTTCATCAAAAAAGGTGTCATTAATAATTTTAACACTTATGATTCAAAAGTTACGTATACGACGTGTACTAACAGCCATGGAAAAAATCTACATTCCACATAGTGGATTTGGAGGAAAAAATCCCTGGAATGGATTTTAACAAAACCCTGGTTTTTGGAAAAAGCCCCCAGTTTTTCCAAAATTTAGGGGGGTTCAGGGGCTTTTGATACCCCTCTTGTTTTGAAATGTACCGCTAACCCAACCCACCCCAAAATCCCCCTGTTAACAGGCTCAATTTGAAACTATGTTTTGATTAAACCTTTCCTTTTTTCCAATGATGTCACTGGAAAGACCGTTGATGTTTTATACAAGCTATGAAACAAAACTAACATTAATCTAAAATACATCTAATTACCACTTTCTTTATTGTGAAGCTTGCACCAGCCAATGCATAAAACAACTCTAGTGAGTAGCGAATCATTTATTTAGTCCAGCTTACAAAAGCGGCCGAAAATCACGAAATTCAGGAAAACAGAATGTACAGAGGAGCAGTCCCATTTCCTCCCTGAAAACCAAAATTGAACCACCGCCGCAAAGGCCCAATTTTTAGTGTACAAAATCCGGTGCAGCTCCAGGGAACATATTTTCTACGTGATTTTGAGGTCAAGACCCCTTCTTACATAAATTGGTATTAAAAAACTTGTGGTTTTTGATGCAGTTTACCTTACTCCTGAAATACTGTACTTTGATCTCAGAAATTGCAAAAAAACATAACATTTTTTTTTTTTTTTTTTTTTTTTGTTACTTTTTTATTTTTTTTTAAATTTCGTTTTTTTTTTTTATTTATGCCCCAAATCCAAAGTTCCGGAAAAGTTACATTCTGAGAAATTCAGGAAAAAATCAAGGGATATCGTGCCAACAAAGTACAACATACAAAGCAGACAAAAAACACATAATTGGGGAATATTAGGAATAAAAGCAATTAGTTTTTTTATTTGATTTATATCGCTGTATACATTGTCCACCTTGGACTTCTTCCAATTATTTCAGAGGTAAATGAACGTCCAACGGTGGTTGATTAGTTTTTAAATGGAAATTGGTTGAATATTGCATTTTAATTTGCCTGCATTCTCATTCATGACAACTTTTTTCTTGAACTTTAATTGAATTGCAAGGTTAACCTTGTCACCAAATTAATTTTCAATTAAATTTCAATACAAAAGCATTCTTACAATTCAACAGTTACTGTAATGTTACAGACTGAAATAGAACATCGACACTTGAAAGCAGGAAGTCTGAGCGTAATTTGTGGTCAGGGTTAGTGAAGGCCGATTCTGATCCACAGATCTGGAATTGGCCTGATTTTGGCTCAATTGGCCTTCAATCTGGATCAGGGAAAACCATCAGCTATCAATCCATTTCACTGTTTGTTACAAAAAAAAAAAAAAAAAAAACCTATACCCACTTTTAAGGGTCATTTCGTAGAAAAGGGTACCCATTTTTAAGGATTTTGCTTCACATATATCATAATTTTCATCAAAAGGACAGTTACCCCCTCCCCTTAAAATGGTCTGGTTTGGTTTGGTTTGGGATGTGCAGCTGAGGAGTCACATCCCTACACCCATTTCTAAGGTGATTTGGTAGAAAAAGGTACCCATTTCTAAGGATTTTACTTCAAATATATCTAGGTCCTACCCATTTTTCAAAATTTTCAGCAAAAGGACAGTTTTTCCAGCAACGTCCCCCCCCCCCTTCCACCCATTGAAAATAGTCTGGTTTGGTGGGGGATGTGCAGCTGAGGAATTGCACCCCTATACCCATTTCTAAGCGTCATTTGGTAGAAAAAGGTACCGGTACCCATTACTAAAGATCTGGATTTTGCTTGAAATATATACCCATTTTTTTACAGTTTTGCCAGCAACACCCCCCCCCAAGCATACAAAACAAAATATCAAACTAGTAAACAAAATGTAGGCCTATGAAATCAAATATGCAACAAAGCCAGAATGAGTTTGACTCAATTGGTAGTCTGTAAAAAACCCTTTGTCAGTTGAAATTACTAAATTGGCGGTCTGCAAAAAAATCCTTTGTCACATGAAATTATTGCAGGAAAAAATCATAACTCTAACAAAATTTCTTGGAATCAAAAAATTCAATGCAAGAGCATTTGCAGTCTCCAAATTACACCTCGTTGCCCAAAAAAAAAAAAAAAAAAAAACCCACCCCTCCACCAAGTTTCATCAAAATCGGACTTATGGATCTTCAGATAGTTTGTTCACAAGCTTTTTGGGTAAAAATACCCCAAATTAACTAATTAATTATGCAAATTAGGTACCTAATTAGCTTATGCCACGCCCATAATCTAATCAGATGAAGGGCATGGCAGTCCGATCCCACCCACCAAGTTACATCACCATAACCCTTATGGGTCTCATGTTATCGCGTTCACAAGATTGTGTTGGACGCCGCCGCCGACGCCTTGACTGATAGCATAATCCCCCTTCTGCTTTTCAAGCCAGGGGGAATCCCCCTTCTGCTTTTCAAGCCAGGGGGATAAAAACCCTTTGTCACTTGAAATTACTAAATTGGCGGTCTGCAAAAAAATCCTTTGTCACTTGAAATTATTGCAGGAAAAAATCATAACTCTAACAAAATTTCTTGGAATCAAAAAATTCAATGCAAGAACATTTTCAGTCTCCAAATTACACCTCGTTGCCCAGCTGCAATCTCCTTTTGACAATTCACAATACACCTACGTAATAACAGGGACTCATTTATCTAAACATTGCTGTTTTAAATGAGGCATAACGCTCACTCAATCAACCACGACCTAATTAAATGTCAGCTTGTCACAGTTCTATGGCTTCTTTGAAGTATGATCCTGCGATGTATCATTTTACACAACAAAATCTGTCACTTGCGATTTTATCAAAACTTCCTTTTTAATGATATTGTGCATGGCTTTGTGTTTGTTCTGCCAAAAACATGCTCAGAATAAAGTTGAAAAATCGCAAACCAATATGAATTTTGTTTCCCTTTTTAGTAGCAAAAGCCATTGAAAATGCAGGAATTTTTTTAATCGCATTTTTGGATCCCATGACCAGAAAATACAGCAACTCCAGCAAGCAAACTTGCATGATCCCCCTGACAAGATGGCAGTATGGAACATGACCTCAGATGACCTTTGACCTTGGTCCATGAATTTTGACATCATGAAAGAACCCCTATTGCACCTTAACCCCGAGTCTGGTTTCAATCGGACATCAACTTTTCGAAGAAGACCTGAAAAACCAAAAACCTAACCAAAACCTAACCAAACTGGAACGTACATACAAAATATGCGCAATCGCAAAACCCCCCTTTCTGCTTTTCAAGCAAAACTTAAAGCGGCACTGGCACATTTTCACAAAATATGAAATTTCTTCAATTTGCTCTCAGATGATAGTCTAGGCCATTGGAAGAACAGAGATATATTTTACACATAAAAATAACATACCCCAAAACAGATAGGGACATTGATATGAGGATAAAAACATCCAGGTAATTTGTAGACCAACTTTTAAGTTTTCCATAACTTTAACCAACAAATGTGTATATTACATGAATATTTTGACACATACTCACTGATATTAAAACCACAAAGGTTATAGACCGATCAAACAGTGCGACTAGTGTGGGAAACATGCATACGGCGTGCGTGTTCTTGTGTTAAACGCCATTTTCGTCGTCTGCTGAATTTAACGTCGCCGGCGACATTAAATTATAAAATCGTTCTGTTTACCCATAAGGAAGCTGATTTGGTCTTAATCATTTCGGGTGACGGCTTTTGTATATAAAAGCCTTTTTTACAACCATGCAAAAATATCGATTTTGAAAAATCTTGAGGGCGCACTATTTTTCAAATGTGCCAGTGTCTCTTTAAAATCAATCAAGATTTACTTTTTACACACCAGCAAATAAAAGAAGTTACTGGTTGGTGTTGGGAAATGAAAAAAAAAGTAACAGTGTAAAATTACTGCTTGGATAGCATCTAGGGCGTTACAATTTACATTGCGGTTTAACATGCCCTAGCAGGCGTCAATCAGCCTACACCTGCTGTCTGGATCTAATTTGATGCATTGATTTTATCATTTCTTGCTCAAAATATCGTCCTTTGTAGTAATCCCGGAATATAACATATGCAATGCATTAGTGTAATTTCAGTAAATAATCCGCATTTTCAAATTTGATACCAGAGAAAAAAATGGACGGGTGCCGTCAATGGTTTATAGTTCAGTCCAGGGAGTTCTTAGTGGAAATTAGAAGGGCGTCTTGTGACTGAGAGAAAGGGTTTAAATTAGTACTATTTCCGAGTAATCTCATTCCGGGAAACTTAAACTACTCACGGAAATCCCAAGGCGTCCTTCACTATAACTTGACTGGAATTTAACCAATTTATAAGCTATAATATAACAAACACAACTTTGTAAATTCTACTGGACATCCAGGAAACCATTCAAGGCTATTGGTTGAGGAACAGGCCTAATCTTCCAACCAATTTTAGAAAATTTGAAAAAGTTACCCATTTATAGGGATTATGGCTCCAAAAAGTCTGGACTGGAAGGGACCCTCTCATACCAATTTGGCCAAAAAAATGGAAACTATAGCTTTAAATGATTACCAGAGATGCACAGATTTGGTGAGGCAATATTTAACACATTTGGCAATGAAGCTTTCCCCTCAATGCACCCCACCACCTGAAAGTAACACTTAAAAAAAAATATAATCACTCTTATCATGACTTTTCACACTGCCCCCAAAAAGAAGTCAAAAGCCTAAAACACAGTGAGCCCAAATTTTGAGAAACACAAATTGGAAGTTCCCAATTCTCCATCAAAGTGATGTGTTATGGTACAGATTAGCAATGCATTATCTTCACATCAATATGCAGTTAAGGTTAAGTCCAAGGCTTAGCCTAAGACACCAGATTTGCCCATATGTCACAAAGGTTACGACGGGTATTCCACACTCATTATAGGGTTAATAAGAGTTCCTTTTTCCCCTCCATTTGCCTCAGTCAGTGTGCTGCAGTTCTTGACTACACAGTCCATTGCAGTTTTACAAGATGTTCTGAACTATGGAAACCGTTTTCTGATCATCTCAGTATAAGGGAGCTGCAACTTTTCTTTGGTGGTGAGTTCAATTATACTTAGGGATATAAATGGCCAAAGTCATTTATGACCCCAATGATAATAGATTCACTGGCCTCTTTATTAACTCCATCACAGGTTAAATTTTTAGGACCCCACCTTTCACACATAACATGCAATATTTTCAAGCACCAAGTTATTGAGGTCATCCATTGATGATATAGCCCTATATGGTTCAAAATTACCATACAGTAGGCCTATTGTCACTATGTAGGTCTATAACCCTGGACAATTTTGGACTATACCCTCGTCAGCAGCTTGCATTTTGATAGGAAGCTACTCCATAACGACCCTCGTGGCAATTTTCATTCCCCAGACTCCATTCTAGAGGCTGACTCAGAGGATTTCGAATAATTTTTTTTGTGTAGTAATGAAAAAATAGTCATGCTAGAATAAAGATAGAGCTAAAATGCTTACTTCCAAAGTTAGAGATGAATCGGTCTTTTATTTTATACAGTAAACATTGTAAATGCACAGTTGTATTAACAGTGACATGGATCACCGTGTACTAGCCAAAATTCCGGATCCGGGAAAAATTTAGAAACACATTTGTTGATTTTCTATAATGAAGGACTTCGATTTGAGCTTAGTATTTCATACAGTAATTAGTATATGGACATGCAGTATTGTAATGAAAAATCACCAATTTCTTTGAAAATTGATGGCGCCCTCATCGGGAAATCTCTGAGTCAGCTCTAATGCATATAATCTATTCAGTTACAAAATTATGTAAACCCTGCACTTTATTGTAGGAATGGTTCGTGCCCATGTACTAAGAATACACGGAACATTGGTGGAAATCAAACCCTTTTAGAGTGTTGCTTGAATTTTTTAACCCAAAATCAGTTTGAAATTTGGGAGCACATACCAACCAAAATATACAGGGGAACCTGTAAAGCAGGATTGTTCCATTTTTGACAAAATTCCTAGATCACCTCACATTTCGTTCCAAAAGATATACACCACGAGTGAGTGTGAAATGCTTAAAATGTTGATTTGGACAATAATATAGAGCAAAAATACTCGGGAGAAATAGAAAAGTCAAATTTGAAAATGCCACATGCTCTGGAGCAGAGTATTTGACTTAAGAAATTAGAATTATTTCCACTGCTCGGGACGGAGGCATTGTGAATTCAATAGGCTCCAGGAGCATATTCAATTACGCTCCTGGAGCAATTTGACTAAAAATATTTATCCAGCTTATTTCTGCTCCAGGAGCATGAGTCAAATATGCCAATGAAGCAATTTGACCTTAGAATATCTTTCAAGATTATGATGCTCCAGGAACATAAGCTCCAGAACCATATGGTTCTGGACCAATGGCTCCGGGTGCAAATTTTAGGGCAAAATCTCATATATGCCTACTACATGCTACTACTTTCAGATACCTGGGCAGACAGGTTCAGTAGGTCATACATTGACTCGCATTAACAAAGGCTATCATAAATCATAACCATTTCATCTATATCTAAAATATACACACAGCTCTATGTATACGGCAGTGAGCCAGTTCTGTAATCACAAACTGCAGTTTCAACAACAGTGCACTTTAAAAAGTAGGGCTGTATGTAATCAGGCAGTAATAATAGGACTCAAATGTAAAACTGAACAAATTCTATGATCAACATGAAATTTGAAATCAATTTAGCAAAATTGGCCATTTCCAATGTACTGTTTAGCAATACAGCCATTGTCGGAAGTCAAGTTATAGAATATATATAGGCCTACATTGTACATGCCCTGAATATATCCGACTAGGCTCTGGATGCTGATTCAATTTGCGGGGGGTTGTATGGTTGCGATGGTGCGGAAGTAACGTGGTACATGTTACTTACTTAACATAAGTCGAACCCAGGTGGTTCATACAATCATGTACCTGCACCCAAGAACAGCCCGGATGCCCTGGGGCTTCTCGTTATTCCGAAGGTATTGTACGAAGGTAGTTATTACGAAGGTTCGTTTTTCCGAAACACGCGTTTTTTAGCATTCGCTTTTCCGACTCCGTAAAAAGGTTCGGTATTCGAAAATAGGGTTCACGATTCCGAATCTTTAAAAGGGTTCGCTAGTCGAATTTTAAAAATGGTCGCATTCAGAATCTCAAAAAGGGTTCGCTATCCGAATCTTAAGAGGGTTGTAATTCCGAAATTTCAAACGAGGTCGTTATTCCGAATATTTCAAAAGGTTCGGTATCCAAAACAAAGCGTGTTCGTATTCGAATTTCAAAAGAGGTTCGCTATTCCGAATTTGTTTTTCACATTGAGCAATGAATATGATGAATTATATGAATACTTTCAAGCAATAATGCCAAAAAATATAACTACCACGATTAATAGTTTCTAATTTAATTGCAGTAGTAATTTTGAGGTTTATTTTATCAAAAGTAGTGTGGATATTGTGATTTGAAAATTTCGAGATATTTTCATGAAGTTGAGACACTTCTCACAAAGGTCAAGAATATTTCTCGAAGTTTGAGTTAGTACCCCGAAGTTCATAATTTTTTCGAAGATGTTTGTTTTTAGAAAGTGTTGTGATGTTTTTTCAAAGTTCGAGTTATTTTGCTTGAATGCTGATATTTATCTCAAAGTTTGCTTTATATTTTCTCAAAGTTCGAAGTATATTCTAAACGCTTCGGGTTCTTATCTTGAAGTTTCAGATCGAGATATTAGAGTCAGAGTCATGGGACCGTAAAGTTGAATATGGACACAATTTTTTGCTGAACATGATAGATTAGGATGTGAGAAATCCAAGATGCGTCGCCATAACGATAATTATTCTATTCAACCCATATTATCAAATATGGAGTAATTAGAGATACTATAGGATCAATGAACAAGTGGCACTTGTACCATTAAGTCATACTTCAAATTCAAAATGGACACCAAATCCAAATAATTTTAAAAATTAGGGCAAAATGTGCCCTAAAAAGCAAACTTTTGAGAAAATACCTCAAAATTGATAATAAAATTTGAATGAATACCTACAGAATAAAGAGGGTGCTTATTTACTTCCATCATTGGTTCAAAGCATACCATATAATTCATCATTTCATGTGAATGTGAAAAACAAACTTCGGAATAGCGAACCTCTTGAATCGGAATAACGAACACGGTATTTGGTTTCGGAATACCGAACCTTTTCAATATTCGGAATAACGAACCTCTTTTGAGAGTCGGAATGCAGAACCCTTTAAGATTCGGAATACGAACCCTTTTAAGATTCGGATAGCGAACCTTTTTAAGATTCGGAATAGCGAACCCTTTAAATTCGGAATAGCGAACCTCGGAATAATGAACCTTCGATAACGAACCTTCGAATAACGAAACCTTCGAGAATATCGACATTATCCCGATGCCCTATGCACCCCGCCATGAATTGCTAGGTGTATTGGGACGGGCAGTGTTGAGACTGAGAAGGCAGTGTTGAGCACTGAGTGTCCGGGTAGTACCATTTTAAGTCAAGATGGCCATAATTGGATAAGATGCATTTAATGAAGCCACAATGATTTATACTCTACTACCAATTGATGCATTAAAACAAATAACTGTGGATTAATTAGGTATCCAGGATTATCGGATGATGTGGATTATGACAGATAGAGGACACCATACAGTAAATATGGTGAAAATTGCATGCTTTAGGTCATAGGTTAAAACTGCATAGGCCTATAAAATGTGCTTAAGAAAATTAGGCAATCAATGTCCTTGCAATGAGAATGTTGAGGATGTCCACGCCCTTGGGCTTGGTTCATAGCACTAAGTGACTAGAGGTTGCACTCCGTTCGGTCCGGGGGTGGGGGGTCCATGGAACCCTCCCTAAGGAAACAACTTCCCAAAGAATTTTAAAACAAAAAGTATACCAATGAAAGGGGTCAAAGATAACCCCAAATCAGCAATAAAAAATGGAATTATATTGGGCTTGCAACAATTGGGGGCAAACATGCCCAAAATGGGTTAGGAACAGAAAATTTCCAATGGGCCTTTGCGCTCTACATCAATTATTTGTTTAAAACGTATTTTATGGTGATAGCTACTCTAGAGGCCAAAAATAAATATACTAAAGGGCAAAGGGAGATTTTCAAGTCATCCATATTTTTCTAATCCTTCCAGATGGGATATTTTTGATCTAGAAAGCTTTCAAACCAGTGCAAAAAATCAGAATTTTTCACATTTTTAGGGACACTGTATTCGAAATCATCTCGTTGCCACCTTTAACACAAAAAAACTATTTTTGTAAAAATATTTTTTTACAGGGGTTGCAAAATGCATGTTATTTTCCCATCTAGTTTGTACAGTAACAGTTTAGCAATGTCCATGATGAAATTGTTTGTTTTCAGCACATAAAGGGTTAATTATTTTTAATGTTACTAATAATTATTTACTTACATGCAAGTGTGCACATATATCAGCAAAAAATGGCTATGGTTCTTTGATTTTTAAAAATATTCTCAGCTGACTTCCGTTAGTGCCCAACCCCCACTAATTAACTCATTAACGGCTTGGCCGATTTTAATTTGTTTTGGTATGAAAAGAAGCGCATTTAAAAGACGGACAATTACAAAAATATCGACGAAAAAATCCCACGTGTAAAACGGCCAGCGTGAAAACAAATTTTGGGCCCAGGGGTCCATAGGAACCCCTTTGGTCACTTAAGTGTAAGGAGCATCGACTTCTCAATTTGTCCAACATCTCTCTTCACAAGTGCTACAGAGTTTTAGAGCAGCTATTGAGAATCTCATTGCCTCTTTGCCGTGAGGTGCACCAGGGGTGGCAGGGAGGGTTTTAAGCAATTGAAATTGCATTAAAATTAGGATTATGAGTTAATTGTGTAATTTGTCGCCCCTCCTAAGATTCTACCCAGGCACCGCCTCTCTTCAGATTAGTTGGAAGTGACTGCATATATTTTACTTAGTGCTTTGAAGTTTTCTGGAGTGTTAGAACATGTTGATCAGACCAATTTAAATTCTTTTTTATTGATCATGTGCCAAAAACAAGAGCTGTTCACATGTGCTTGGAATCCCACTTGTTTAAGTCATCCTACATAGTACATTTTTAACTTGGCATCAATTAATTTCAGATTATGAGGAACTGCAACAAGTAAATGGTCTGGTTAGTGGTTATGCATTGCAGAAACCCCCACGCACCCATTACATTACAATGTAATGATGCGAGTAACCTGCAATTCATTGCACCTTATTGCATGAGTACAAACCTAAAGGCAACACTGTGACTCCACTTTTAAGTTGAAAGAATCCCTTCTTTTTAAATTTGTTAACATTTTTAATTTGTGATTTTGTTTGACCACCGATGTGGTCAAACACAATCACAAATGAAGCGCCATTATTTTTTCATTGTTGTGTCCTGAGATTTCTGCCTTCAAATCCATTTCTTTCCTAAAGATAAAGACAAAAAAACTGCCATTTAACCATCAAAACATTAGCACAGCAGCATTATCGCTTCTACTATCAAAATCCTGCAAGTGTTTCCATGAAACTTGGGGGGCCAAGGGTATCCAAGTGCCAGGCTTTTTGTTTCCCAATACAAAGGTAGTAGAAGAACACAATACCTTTAAATTGGAACAAGAACATAAGAGAAACAGTAAATGGACTATCAAACTGTATTTGTGTCACAACTCCTCACTCATTCACTTATAAAAACAAAAAACAAACACACACAAAATTCAAGAAAATGCCAGTCTTCGAGTGAAGCATTAACCACTTTAGAAATGAGGAGGAGAAACCTTGCAAAACTTTAAAGCTAGGTCCTGGGAAATACAAACCTAGATTAGGATATCATGTTTATAAGTTCTTGAATGCTTGAGGTCTTTTTGTGAAAGTCAAGTTCAAAACTATCTGGCTTTGTGTTACAATCTTCAAGTCACTGCACAGTCTGCCATGAAAAAGCAGTGAAAACTTAGCAAAAAGCGTGTTGTTGTAATTCTGAACGGGGTGGCCAGGGTAAAATCATTAGGAGGGGGAAACCGAACATCATGGGTGGGGGGGGGGAAGGGGGGGGCGAAAAAACATTACAAAATGATCATATGGGTTAAAAAAAAAAAACCCAACTTTATGCAATTTATTGCCTTAAAACCCCTGTTTTCATTGCAATTTTGAAATTTAGGGGGGGCAGTGCAACCCCCCCCCACTACCCCCCTGCACGGCCCATGAATATGAACGACCTCAAAAAAAAAGAAAGGAAAGCAAAACTACATTACACATAGCAAACATTTTTTCTGCCATTTGGGTGCCTCAAATTCCCGTTGCACCTTTAACTTTCAAATCAATTTCAAAACAAAATGATGGTACAGTATTAGCCGTCTAGACTTTTATTTACATCATGGCTTGTTCGAAAGTCCCATATTTGCTTGCAATTACTTTTTAACATCTAAAACTGATTTTATGTAGGCCTACAGTTTGTTTCTATAGAACACGTATCACACCCCTCTCTCCCCTTCACCTCGTCAAAGGTCCGCTTTATCATGATGAAGTTTGCCGCTTGTCTTAAAAGCTGTTATTTTAAGGGTGGTAAATGACATGAATAACCACTGGTTCACAATAATTTGGCATTACTTACTAATTGTTTTGGCGACGCTGATGTTCCGTTCCCCAACCCCCCGCTCTATTCGATTTTGGAGGCACGGTTTAAAAAAATCTGGGGCAACAGGGGAGTCCAGCGAGCCCAAAAAATGGTTTGTCGGTACAATAGTGTCAGCATTTCACAATCTGTGAAAGGTCCACTTCTGGCAAATCTGCACCCCAAATTTCCTGCTACGGGCCGGGAAATATATGCCAGTCTTCAAGCACTATACCACATTATTTTTGTGTAGAGCAGTGGCGTAGCCAGAGTGGGCAGGGGGGAGCGGGCCCCCAATAATTGATTTAGCTTTCGGTTGCGATGAGGCACGTCGGTTCCTGAAAAAATTGCACGGTCATGGCAACTGCAGGCCGGGATTGTCGGAAAAGTTATAGGTTTAAAGTTATGGACAGCGTGTGCGACAAGTAAATTTTTACAAAATCGTACAAAAATTAGCCCTCAGAAGACATTTAAAGGCAATACAACACCCAAAATTTTCAGGGGGCTTCGCCCCCTCGACCCCTAAGAGGGCCCCTGGACCTACCCCATTTTCTGTCGGTTGAGCTGCGACACATGGCCCACCCAATATGAAAATCCTAGCTACGCCACTGGGTAGAGCATGGAACTACAGGCAAAACTAGGCATATATCAGTGATATAGGAAGACATTAATAACTATATATAGTACAACAACAAAATAAATTAATGACAAAACTTGCCTTTTTACTCAAAGAATCATTTCATTGCTCTTAAGTTTCCACCCATATGAAGTATGTGGACCCCCTAACTTTGCAAGGTTAGTGACACAAGCCTACCATTTGGGAATGTGTATGTTTTAAAACTTTGCTTATACGCATGTAAAATAGCATTTTTGACCAAATAAAATGGATTGATTTGAATTCAACCCAAATAGCAAAGCGAGTTGTTAGTTTAGTTTTAAGAATTTTTTATTCTGTTGATCCTCATTGAATTTTACTCAAATTGAATTACCCCAAATGGACCTATTTCTTTTTGCGGTAACACTGTCACCAAAAGGAGACTCATTTAAGTTTCCTCACAATTCTAAGGTATCTGATACCAAATAAATCATTAATTAAAGAGACATGAGGAGCATTTCCAGAAAGAAAGCGCCCCAAAATTTGTTTTGAAACCCGGGTTGGTTTTTTTGGCATATTTGGAAGTGCTGTCCAAGTATTAGATCACAGACTGAAGTGAATAAGCCGAATACGCCAGCTATGTAATATAATATGATTTAGTACTTTCTGTCGTGCACGACAAGAAAGTCAAAGCCTTTTATTTTGCACGTTGTTATATGGGACCATGCGAAGGCCGGCAAGTTCAAAACTAAGGTTTGCGGTTTTCGTTTGTACTTGTTTGTCCTAATAAAAACTTCAGAACGTTCTTGGTAGTGGTCTACAATCGATCTGTGCAATTTGAGAGGAAATTGTATCCTAAAAAAATCTCGGTAATGGCCTTTTGTGACCCGGGTCACGGTGACCTACCCTATGGACCCAACCCAATCGAGACATTAAAATTCTCGATTAGGCACGGTTTGGTAGCTAACGGGATGTCGCTGTTTGCAATAGGGTTGAGCGGTATACAATCAAAAGTGTAGCCATTCGAAAACACATTTTACGCAAGGCAAGATTGGGTAACGTTCATTAAACTATCTTTTAAACGCCTATGAATTACAAAGCTTATGATTTTAGAATAACTTTTTCACTTGGCCCAGGATGCCTGTAAAAACTATTCATTCGGGCTTTAACTAGTATCTATTTAGTTTCAAGGGGCCATAAGCATAATTTCTTATATGAATAATAATTTTGACTACCTTGAGATCAATTTGAATTAATTGGAAACGCTTTAATGGGGTTCCGGGTTGTTAATTGGAATGTTTAACTGGGGTCCAGCGGAAAGTGTTGCAATTTTGCATCATTTAACATAATTCTTCAAAAAAAAAAAATGAATTTAAGGTGATATTATAGTTAAATTCAGGAATTTAAAAAAGCTCTAACCTGCTATGAATTAAGTTATTCAATGGAACAAAGTGCTACATACCGCTTTCCTGATATGCTCAAATTTTGAGGCCTTGTATTTTATGTTGTTTCAAATAATTCAATGATGTTAAGAGCTGAAATGGCCCAATAAATGAGTCCTGGACCATATGGTCCTGAGCATGTGAAATTTGATGGCACATGCCCCAGGAGCATTATGGCAAAGATGCTCCTGGAGCAGTATTGACTTAGAATATTTTTTCCATATTATTTTTGTCCATGGAGCATATATGCTCCTGGAGCATATTTAAATGCACATGCTCCAGGAGCATTATAGAAAATATGCTCCTGGTTGCATGTTTGACTTGAATATTTCCCAGATAATATTTAGGCTCCGGACAATATTCAAATCTGGTACGAGACCCATAGGGTCCAGGGCCATTAGGCGGGCCAAAATCGCACCACAGGATAACAGATGCGATGCAGTCGACCTGTCTAGTCATAGTACAGCGGGCATACAGTGTGGACATTGCCATTTCATAAGCCGGATTTTTGATAAAAAATTTAAAAAAAATAAAAAAAAAATCTTATTATTTAAAAGCCATGACAAACAATTTAATCGTGTAGCCAAGTGTAGCTCGAAACATCATAGCCTTGTCCCCCGTACCTTCTTTGGAAACGGAAATTTCAGTGCGATCAAATCAAAGGCCGGGCCGCCAAGGGCGGCTGCCGGATTTTGACTCGACCTGTATGAATTAATTCCCTTCTTTTTGATTAAAAATGTCAAGCTTAAACAACACAAGGGACTATATTTTTAATTTATCGGAAGAAAGTTTTTTTAATGGCTAAAGACATCAAACTCACACAACCAAGACAGACCAATGCGGGGCAAATGACTCACTCCCGGTACAGCAGGCGTTGACTTCCACTCGCCATTAATGAATGATTTACGCGCGAAGTTTAGTCCTCATATAGTGTTCTATATGCCACTTCAACATGTCATACACGACGATATAATTTTAGCGTTTCAATGATGAATACTCCGAAGACTTGATGTGAACGAGATAACATTTAACGTATCGGGCCCACGACAATCGACCTAATCGGAATAGTACTCAATCGAGACATTAAAATTCCCGAATTGGGTGGGTCACATAGGTAGGTCACAGTGACCCCGGGCACAAAATGGCCATACCGAAAAAACTCCTCCTTTCACTTTAACCTAAATACTGATATTTAAATTAAAAAAAAAAAAAATATTGGCTACTTTTTAGCCTACTTACAAAATGTTTTCATTGCAATTTCTCACTTCATTCCTCAAGTAATTGTAATATTTATTTTTTCAGTCTGTCACCCACTGACCCTTTTCTTCTGTCGGATCCTATAGTCTGCTCCCTTTTAGGACACGGCCTTCAAATTTTTCACTTTAAATTTAATTATATAATTTCACAACAATCCCAAGAAGTGGAAAAGCCAGGATTTGAGTCTATCTTCAAGCTTGCACCACCAGTGGTGACCATTTTCTTTTGTGTAATTATGAACAGGCTTAAAGATGATGCTATATTATCATCATCTATCCTCAGGCCCATAACCAAGATTGTTAGCGGAGGGTCAAGTTTTTTTTAAAAGAGGACTTTCCCGAAAATAGCAAAGGGGCTGGTGGTGAATTTGGTAAAGTGGACCCTTTTACCAAAATTTTTACATTTTTTCAACAAACAAAAATCATAAAAACCCTAACTTTTGTCTCGCTCCATCTTGCAAAATCATCGTTGGCCCTTTTTTAGTTCTTGTTAGGGGTTTTTCTTTGAAGGATTTGTTTTTTGTTTGTGGGGTGCTGGCTGCCCCCACCGCCCTCGCTGGTTACGGGCCTGTCTATCATCTGGCCAACTCACCTACTGTTTAAAAATAATTTCATATTATTTGTCAATTTCTAGAGGAAATAGAAGGGGGTAGTGTTTATAGCCTGGAAATATCTGCCTAGCCTTGGGGCTCTATCAATATCAGGCCGGCCACAGAGGTCAACTGTCACGACTTGGTATCAGTGTAACTGTAGTGTAGTACTAATGATAAAAGTCCTGAACCTTTTCATCTTTCAAGAAAAGGTTGTTTACAATTTATTTACATTTAAGACTTTATTTAATCTACAATTTTCCAACACTTACCTTGCAACATTTGTTCCAGTTTCTTACGATCCACTCGAAATCTATCCTCCGTTGATTGGGATCACACACCGTCATCATTATTACACCGTCCGTGCCCGCCTCCTCCAGCGGTTCGTCTTGCATCGCGCCCGCCGCCGATCCCGGTAAAGTTTCAGTCTCACCACGTCGGGAAGACAGCCGTTGTTGTTCAGTCCAGCTAAACTGTCTAGAACCCGTAAATTTGGGTCCGTGTCGATTGGATCCGCCATTGCGGGACAGCGGGAGTATATAGTGGTACTTGTTTTGCTGTTTTATGTTGATCCTACTACAAAAAGCCACCACCACCAAAGTTTAAAGCCACATGTTGATTCTGTGTGTTTTCAGGTGTCGATGGAGAATCATTCGTCAGTGCTCGCAGCTCGCTCGCTGCTGTTCGAGTTTCCTCATCGCAACACATGCATTGGCGTTAATGGATGGCATGAAAAAGATCCACTTGGTGCGAAGAAGTTGAAAATAAAGTTTTGTTTGTGAAACTTTTTTCTCGTCCGTGTTTGAGATTTTTTTTACAATTTTGTTATGTGTGTATATGTCGGGGTGTGTCGTTGTGGTTTGATGTTTTTGTTGTGGCATGACAAACAAGTTCTCTATACCATGTTTCTCGTTTTACATTATGCCTACTTATTTCGTGCCGACCACAAATTCCTGTACTAGCAAATGCAATGTTCATGTTTTTCTTTCAGATTAGTATCAATTAGCCTAATTGTGTCAATTTTTATAATGTTTTCTTTGAAATTCTTTCAAATAGTATCTACTCTGTTGGACTATTCTTTAAGTTCCCAATTTTAAGTCATAATATGAAGGCATATATAAAAACAAAATAAAAACTATGAAAAAGTATTGATATTAGCATTTATTGATTCCAACAAAAATGTACAACATGAAATAGACGAATGTGCACAACACATTAAAACATATTCTATTTAGTGGGTTGTTAGTAGTTGAATACTTCTCTAGCTCTCTCGCTCCCTATCTCTCTCCTCTTCTCTCTCTCCTCTCTCTCTCTCTCTCTCTCTCCTCTCTCTCTTCGTAAGTCTGCAACTCTTCTCGATGCGAAAAGTTGGCCCCGATCCCCCTTGTGTCTTGATTACATTCCTAAAAAGTTTATTGACTAGCTGAAGATAACATATATTTGTACTTGATCAGTGAAAATAATAACCAATTTCGAAAGTGAAACTTGCAAAATACCAATATTATCCACTACAACATACATTTTAATATTTATCGGCCGCCTGAAAGCGTTTGCGAGAACTACGCAAATAAATCCACTTTAGTAATCACTAATGTTTTTGTTGCTGTCGCCGAGCTGGCGCCTTTTCACTCACTTGACATATGATACAATTGTGTTGACATTAAACTGCGGTCAGAACTTCACGAATATAAACCAAATTGTCCGGAATATTAAATGCGGGAGCGCAACTTTGCAGCTATCTAGCATAGCTTAGGACCGGGTGGTGGTGGTGGTGGTGGGGGGGGGGCCGCCCCTACATATTTTTTTGGAGGAATTGAAGTAGGCTACCTTTCACTTTAATCCCTCCCCCAATAATTGAAAGCTATTGAACCTAAAAAGTGATGCAAGAATACAAATTTCCCAGGAGAGCTATACATTATCACAAAATACACTTTTAGATACCCCCCCCCCCTCGTTAAAATCTTCATAATCCCTAATAAAGTACTTTCCAGTTCACCGTCGCGCGCGATCTTGCGAGGACTGCGGCAAAGTCTTTCATGTCGACTTGATACCGGGTTATCGCCAGCATACGCAATAATGTTTAACATTGTTTCCGGTTCAGTGGCTTTCGGAAACATTTAAAAATGCTCCCACGGAAAGTGTGGCAGCCCACACTGTTGCATGTGCCAGGGCGGCAGGTTTAAAGCTGATTCTGACAGTTACTATACTGCAAATTCAGATGCAGCATGCAGTGATTGTTCCCGGATTGATCAGTCTTTTTAACTGACTCACAAGCCACAGTCTGTAGCTGGTTCAGTCCCGACCTTCATTGTTGGTCTAACTTTGTTTGTTTTATTAGGATACTGAATCGTGTTTTCAGTCTATCCCAGACCTTTTCCGAAACAACACAATAAAAATGGTATAGCAAAGCTGAGTATAGGGTTCCCAGGTTTTCCGGAGGTAAAAAAAACGTAGTTTTTTAATGTAATATGTGGTGTGTGTAGGCCTAATGAAAGATTGCACGATTCGTCATGCATTATAATGCATCTGGCCTTCGCTTTTATCATTGAGTCTTTCACATAGGCCGCTTGCATTAAAAGGCATGATGTGCCAAAAAACTGCAGTTCATTCTGGGGACAACCCGTCACCCTGGTGGTACAAAATACACTGGCCACGGCCTCGATAAATCAAGTCTGACTGGGCGACTTTCTATTAAATCCGTCAATTTTTCAATGACTAAGTGATTCCTGCGACCAACATCAACACCTCACAAGAAAGCTAAGAAGATTGTGGTCACGGTAAGTAAGGTTGTGAGTATCACAGCGCATAATGATGTGTTATGGGATCCGAATCAAAAACGTCTCTCGCTAGACCCTTTTGCACCTAACGCGGAAGAAAGCTAAGAGCATCTTGCTTCGAACAGGGCGGCCTATATAAAAAATGAATGAAAAATCCAAGTCAAAATGACAAAGGACCAAACAAAGTCGCCACCACTGTGAAAAGCCCAAGATGAATCGTGGCTAAATGAAAGAGTGCAAAGGAAAAAACGTGCCTTTAATTGAAAGGCCAAGTAGAAAGCCTTTGACAACGGTCGTAGCCCCGCTATGATGAACCTTCAAAGTGCAACTGCAACGCAAAAATTGAAAAGTATCTCAAATGATCGTCCCATCATGAGGAAATAGAAAAAAAATTGGCATATTTTTGTGATATTCAGGTACAGAAATATGGGTGAAAATGGATAAAGGTATAATGCCTTTTGATTCCGTCATTAACATGGGTCAGGTTTTCAAATTGCATGGGGCCGGTCTTGACGAAATTTTTGTGTCAAATTGTAGCTACTTATGAGCATGGATTAGGCCTAATCCAGAAAGTATGTTTTTGCACAGATTTTAGGTTTTTGTAATTTTTTTGTAGGGCTAACCTTGCCCGGTCTCTTTCCAAAATGATACTAAACCAAAACGGAAGATCCACAATCGTGGAAACCGTACATTTCCGATTGCTCATTGCTCTACCACAATTTTTGCCCATTTTTGTCACGATCCAGCATTTTGAAAACCTTTTGGTCGCCTGTTCAATGACCAATCAAAAGTTCAATGACCTTTATCACATTTCACCCATAGCTCTGTAACCGAACGTCACAGATTATGCCAACTATAACTAACTATGTTTTTGTCATTGTGATAAGACCACTGACCTCTATACACTATTAATCCTTCTTAATCCAAGTGGCCGCCAAACGGACCCCGTGAGACAATATTCGATTTTGGCAACACAGAATTCTTGAAGAAGATGGCATAGTAGACAATCAGCAAAACATTTTTAGAATTTAGTTTTTTAAGGGGGGTGAGGTGAACCCAGATAATCTGCCAGACTTCAGGCTAAAGTGCCATTCAGCTTTCCTTGGTTGTTTGGCCAGATTCTGTGTATCCTATATAATTTTGCTGTGGAGGGTTCGCCACACCTCCCGCACAAGGGATTTCCTAACCTGACCCCATCTTGACACACAATTTTTTCGGAACACATTTTGACTAGAATTCGAAACCGTAACAGAAAAAAGGTTTTCGCAAATATTCATCAGTTGTGTCATAAAAGTTGTCAGATTTGTAGGTTACGGAACCCCCCCCCCCCCCCCCCGCCAACGAGGTTTGTATACCTTCCCAACATTGAGAACAACAGCGTTATGTGTGTGTTTGTAAAGACCAAGTGTGATCAAATCACCAAAATAGAGCACCAGACTCTTTCCGACAAGACCAATCGGTCCTAATCAGCCTTTTAACCTTTACTGTGTGGGTTGTTTGAAGTGTTACAGACCCGGACCATTTTCAGACTTATAGGTTGGTATCTGAAAGAGGCTAACTTTAGACCTGGTTTAAACCAGGGTAAGTCCTACAAGAGGGGACTTTTGTTCTTACAACATACTCCAAAAGTGCGCCTGTACGGCCTGAGAAATTCTTCATGGAGGGCCTTTTCAGCCCATCCACGAGATGAAAGGAATTTTTCTCCCCTGTTAAACTTAACTTTCACAGTATTTTGAAAGGAAAAAATGTCCCCTCTTGTAGGACAAACCCGGTTTAAACCCAGGTCTAATGTTAGCCTCCCTTTCAGAATACCATCCATATTCCTTTTAGTACAACCATGGAAAAGTAACGTTTTTTTTTAACTCCTGACGCACATCTTCTAGCCCCTAGCGCCTCCCCCCCACCCCCATCCACACCATTCCCCTTTAAAGATCAATCGGCAGTCAGAAGTCAGCAATAAGCTTTTTAAACTTGCCATGCTGCCAGACGGTGTGCGACAGAATTTCTAGATTCGAGGTTGCTGGTGCATGATTCCCCTATGGGAGCCAATAAAATGTTAATTGAAAAAAAAATGGTCTGAGCAACTTTGGGGGAGTTTCCGTGACCTGACCCATCTGACAAACTTTTTTCTGACACACTTATGAATTCGGAAACCCTTCACGGAATAAAGCACACGTTTATTCCGTTAAGGCTTCCGAATTCATATAAGAAAAAAGTGTGTCAGATGGGTCAGGTTACGGAAACTCCCCAAACTTGGGCTAGATTCGGAGTACATGGTCAAAATTTGAGGTCTCGCTCCGCTCATGGTGCACCGGTGAAGTTCCATGGGCGGATCCAGCCCGGGGGGCCACTTGTATTCAAAGGTGGATATGATGCGTGAACAAGAAAACGCGTAAAAAGGGTCTCTTTTTTCCCACAGGCGATGTACTACGTACATTGATTAGGGTACCCAAAACCCTTTTTTCCACCCTGCGCCCTGTGCAGCAAAAATTCATTTTTTTAGATCAATACAGAGCGCTGGGCGGCGCCCGGTGCTCGCTCGATAAACAGTGTTTCTCGCTTCGATAAACATTGCTTTTCGATAAACAATGTTTTTCGATAAACAATATCTTTTGCTCGATAAACAGGGTTTTTCGCTTGATATCGAGCGAAAACATTGTTTTTCGAATTAAACTATGGTTATAAAGCGAAGAAAACAAAAAAGAGAAAGAAGAAGAGAACATTGTTTAGTCGAAAAACATCGAGCGAAAGACAGTGTTATCGAGCGAAAACATTGTTTTTTCGAGAAAAAACAATGTTTGTCGAGCGAAAACATTGTTTTTTCGAGAAAAAACAATGTTTTTCACTCGAAAAACAATGTTTTTCACTCGAAAAACAATGTTTTTCACTCGAAAAACAATGTTTTTCACTCGAAAAACAATGTTTTTCACTCGAAAAACAATGTTTTTCACTCGAAAAACAATGTTTTTCACTCGAAAAACAATGTTTTTCACTCGAAAAACAATGTTTTTCACTCGAAAAACAATGTTTTTCACTCGAAAAACAATGTTTTTCACTCGAAAAACAATGTTTTTCACTCGAAAAACAATGTTTTTCACTCGAAAAACAATGTTTTTCACTCGAAAAACAATGTTTTTCACTCGAAAAACAATATTTTTCACTCGAAAAACAATGGTTTTTCACTCTAAAACTATGTTTTCGCTCGATAAATTCTGTTTATCGGCGATAAGCACTGTTAAACGACTATTAGGCTTACCATACACCCGGCATACTCCCCTCCCTTTCACAGAATATTACACATCGTGTAGCATATCGTTTTTTACCGCAATTTCCCTTATTGGCAAAATGGCAATCCCAAGATGAAATTAATTAGGCCCTACAATTTACAAGAATTTTATGAGCAATAAAAAGGAGCAATAAAATGCACAATTCTACAAAATATGCATCATATAAAAGAAGCAAAATAATATTTTGTTTAGTTTTGTATATTGATGAATCAGTGTATAGTGTGAATAAACTCAATGGAATGGCAAAATGGGAACTTTGAGTCCAACTGCCGTGGGCGTGATAGTCTTGACCATGTTAAAAAGATTGAATCTTGTGATTTAAATTATTCAGTGACGACTAATTGATAATAGGCCTACAATATTAACCTCGGTTTCAAATTGAAAAAAAAGTCAACAATTACACTCAAGTAGTCCAGTTAATAGTGAAAGTTTCCTCCTTTGCAAGCTTTTGCATTTGGCAGACACCATACCTGCCAACATTGGAAAGTCAAACATCTTACTTATGAAAGTGCAAAGTGCACACGGTAAGCACACCATGGCACTCAACAATAGCAAAATGCCGGGCAAAATGGGGTCCAAGGGCCTGTCTTTGGGTCCTGATGGGGTCCAGGAGCTTGCCTTAGGGAGGAGTGACAAGAGGGATTAATGGGGACAAAACAATATTTAAAAAACCTTATTAGTAAGATTTTCTACTGTCAAAAATCTTGGAAATCTTACTAAATAAGATTAAATCTTACTAGTTAGCAGGTATGAGACAATGAGGCGGAGATCCACGTCCGGGAAGTGGAATTTTGGATGTCCATTGTACAATGTTATAAATGCAAATCAAACTTCCAGATTCGCCCATTTGTAAGGAAAAACTAGAATGGTATTTGCTGTGTGGACGCAACAACCTAAGAGAGTTGTCATGTGACCATGTTGGCGGCGCGCACGGGGGATTTTTTTTGCTTTCCCCTAGTTTGCCCCCCCCCCCCCGCCTGAAAGAAAAATGAAGAACATTCCCCCGATTTCAACTTTTGCCCCCCACCCCCCCCCAAAAAAAAAAATCAACGTTTGCCGCCTCCGCTTTGCCACCTCCCCCCCCCTCCGAAAAAAGAGGTATGGCGCCCCGCCGCCACTGCATGTGATCGGAATTGGAAGTGGAGATTCACTTATTTCGGCGAACAATTTTCGCTTGAGTTCGAGAGCAAGTTTTGGGAGTTTTGGTTGGGCTTATCAAAAAAGTGGGAAGACAACATGTTTGTACTGCAACTTCCCACATCGCTTTGTATTTCTACTCTTTTGAACATTGATAATTTAGTCTCTTGTCAATGACGTAAAATTAGCTAAACTCAGTTGCACATCATTTCATAAGCTATCACAACCATGTAGAATTTAATTCCTTTGAATGATTATTGCCAACCAGATAATTGAACAAAACCAGAACACGTGTTAGTTTGAATCGATCTCGAAGGATCTTGTAGACAATTTTCTGAGCCACATTATGATTAACTAACCATTTTAATGTTATTATGTAAACATTAATGCTCAAAAGCTTACAAGAGAGCGTGTTTTGTCCTCTGCACCTTCACAATGATATTGCTCACTGAATGCATATGCATGCAGTGTTTGTCCTCGGTGCGCTTTGCAGAAAAAGCCTGAATTCCTATTTTTACCAGATACGCAAAACGCGGGAATTTAGTAAGTGTGTTAATTTAATCATATCAAAAAACCCCCCAGACAAAATTAAACAAACAACCACACGCAACAGATTACTTGGATAATGAGTCGAGTCATTTTGGTCAGAAACGATCTTCAGTAGATAGCAGTACAATCAATATCATTAAGGCGGTCATCTATCAGTGGTGGCAACCCAACTCCGGTTTTCGTGGGGTGGGGGAAGGGACAGGAGGAGGGTTTTTTGAGGGTCAAAATCTTTCCAAATTTCTGGCCCAATATCGCTGATAATTGCCTAAATTTGGTGATTGCTGGCCCCAAATCGCTGATTTTTGCCCCAAATCCGTCATTTTTCTTCTGAAAAAAAAAAAAAAAAAAAAGAAAAATCCCCCAGCCCCCCCCCCCCACGCTGGCGCCGCCACTCATCATAATATTGAATAAAATGCATGCTCTCATTTCTGTGATCTCTTTTTTTCTATAGCATATTAAAGGGAGATCCAGAGATTTGGTAGAAGGGTTGGGAAGGGCATCCTCTATTTTTACAAGGTGAGATTTCCCACGTACTTATTGCCGACCGCCAAATTAAAGGTGCAACGAGAGATTTCAAATAACAGGTGTCTCTAAAAATGTGAATTAGCACTGGTGTAAAACTTTCTTTGCAAAATATCCCGATCTGAAAGGATTATTAAGCTGAGAACTGTTTCTTTGGTACAAAAATTGTGAAATTTCAAATTTCCTATAGGGACAAATAGGAAATTCAGCCTATGCTTTTTCTATTGAAATATAAGCATATCACTTTTTGTTTTCATATTAGGTTATTTCTGTAGCCAAATAAAGGGTAGGAAATTTAATGAGTGTCTATGAAATCACTACAAACCACAGAAAATATGGATGACTTGAAATCTCTTGCAATTGCACCTTTAATGAACAACTCAAAGAAATAAGAAATCTATTTTAATTTCGCAAATATAGAGCGATTTTAGATTTAATCATCCGGACATTCAAATTAACAGATATACAAAACACTCCTAAAATTAACATGGTATGTGGGAGAGCCCGCTGGTTAGGGTATACCTTTGGTATATACCCTAACCCCTTTGGTTTAATCGGGTTGTTAATTCTGGATTTAATCTGTATAGTGGGTGAGCCAGGCATGTTGGTCGGAATCACCTGGGGGGGGGGGGAAAAAAAAAAAAAAAAAAAAGCTATGACATACACGAAAATGTATGATGGCCATTCTGTAGGGGTAGCTTAAAGAGACATGAGGAGATTTCCAGAAAGAAGCGCCCCCAATTTTTTTCGAACCCGGGTTTTTTGCATATTTGGAATGCTTTCCAATGTATTAGATCACACGTGAAGTGAATAAGCCGAATACGGCGTCTTTATGTAATAATATGATTTAGTACTTTCTGTCGTGCACGACAGAAAGTCAAAGCACGGTGTTCTATGGGGACATTTACGATAGTCAGGCAAGTTCAAAACAAGGTTTGATGTTTTCTTTTGTACATGTTTGTCCAATAAACCTTCGGAACGTTCTTGGTAGGTGGTCTACAATCGATTCTGTGCAATTTGAGAGAAATTCGTATCCTAAAAAAATCTCCTCCTGTCACTTTAAGCGATATTATACAGGGTTCAAAATTGAAAAGTGGTCCTATGTTGTTGAATTGCATACCAAATTGTTCGTATGATCACAAGGAGTAAAAAAAATGTATAGTTTGTGCTATCTCCGACTTACCCCTATAAGCTGAAAACCGTTATTATAGGTCAAAGGTTAAATTTAGCTTCTACAGGGGTCAAATACTAATAAATGCTTTAATTTCAGTGGAAATGGTCTCATATTGTTTGTAATGTTCTCATAATTAAAATAAGGAATAGTTTCGACTATCTGCAATGTGAAATTTAACCAAGTTATCAGGAAGCGGCATATTGGTTTATCGGGGGGGGGGTGGGGGTGGAGGTTTCCAACTTTTTTTCGGCAAAAATTTTCGCGTTACCCCCTCGCTTCCGTTCAAAAATTTCACGTTCCCCCCTTGATCATGCTGATTTTCCCATTTAAAAGTTTATGTTCCCCCCTCTCGCGTTGATGAAAAATTTCACGTTCCCCCCTCTCTCTTACAAAATTTTTCGGGTTCCCCTCCCCCCTCAAATCCTCCTGTCTCATTAAAATATGTTGATAAACCTAGCTTATCAATGCATCGATAAATGGAGGAGGGAGGGAAGGAGTAAGCAAAGGGAGGGAGAAGAGAGAAAATGAGCGTAAACCTTAATGTTATTCCTTAATATACGACCGTTTTGGTTGAAAACCAGCAAAAAGGTAAAATTTGAGCATGTCGCTTTATAATGCAGAATGTTTCAAATTCATCCGTTCTCATGAAAACTAAAGAAGGCGTCCTTCTTTCCTTATAGGGCGACGTATTTTGGATATGTTGGAGAGGGAAGTCTTGCTAACAAAATGTCCAACTCACTTTCTAAAATGCAAGGTAACACGGGATATAGCCCGAGATATAATTTTTTAAGTATAAGGGAGGCGCAATAATATAAATTTGTGCACCCTTAGGTTATTTTGTTAAAATTGTAATGTGGTCATGTGAATTTCTGATTACAATGTGAGTCAAGACTCCTGGTGCGAGAACCAGCTTGTTCTGATATGGAAAGCATTTCCTCTATTTTCCCCAAGTTTTAAATGTGTCAGTATATAAAGCTCCATTTTTGTCTTGTTTCAATACTACTGACAATTGACTTAACTTGTTATATGTGCTTTTCAATATCGTAGCAATTTCTTTTTAATGTTCAATGGATAACTAGTCTAAAATCTTATATCTGAAATTTGAATTGATTCCGATGGTGCACTTAGATATCAGGAGCAAATTTGCATACCACATTGTTCCGCAAGCCACTGTGTTGTAATATCTGTTTGCGCATTTTCAAAGTATCGCTTCACCTCAGACCAAACTTGTTAATAGTGAGTGGGTGGGAAAGGGTGATTTTGTAAAGGTTGAGGTTAGAGGTCATATAGGGGTCAAATTGGGTCAAAATCAGGTTATTTTGTTGAAATTGTAATAGGGTCAGGTGTATCAACAGGGTCAGAGGCTATGGATCTTGAAATGTCCCTTAATCATGTTACAAAGACTGAAGTACATACTCATCATTGACGGACGGACAGACAGCATCACAGACAGAAATATAATAAATTACACAAGAAATCCAGTAAGTTGATTTTCAATTTATTACTCTTCATATTACCATAATTTAATGCTTCCCATAAATTTCAACAATAAAGTATCATTATACAGAAACAACATAAAACAATTTTGAATACTGATATTGCCTGTCATAGTAATAAGAACAATACTAAAAACCTACAACTCTTGATGTAATCATTTAAGGGTGATTCAATATGACCTCAGAGGGCATTGGGAGTCATGCTTGAACATAAATCACTATGCTATAATTTGCTTAGTATATTAAATTAAACCAGGGGAAAAACACAAACAGCTTAAATGACAGAGTAGCAATGCCATGGCATTATTTACCATGGCAATCTACAAACTATCAATATGGTTCTTGTTTTAATTCATTGTCCTACACTGGAAGCTAATCTAAGTATTTCACATACACTGCTATTGTTTGAACACATTTGGAAGGTTTATTGGACAAACAGGTGCAAAAGAAAACCGCAAACCTTGTTTTGAACTTGCCTGCTATCGTAATCATTCCCCATAGAAAACCATGCTTTGACTTTCTGTCGTGCACGACAGAAACTACTAAATCATCATCTTATTACATAAAGACGGCGTACTCAGCTTATTCACTTCAGGTGTGATCTAATACATTCCAAATATGTAAGAAACCTTGGTTCGAGAAAAATTGGGGGTGCTTCTTTCTGGAAATCTCATCATGTCTCTTTAAGTTGGATGATCCAAGGAGCCACATGGATAGTTTGGAAATTGTCATGGTTATTTACCTGCTACATCATTACTTTCATGGTAAGTTCATGGGTAAAGAAAATGTTTCTGCACAAATACCGACTCTAATTTGGGATTTTAGCAAATGCTTTTCTTTAAGAATGCTGTATACATAATTTAACACTTCAAAACAAAAACTGTTATTTGG
>JAMKCH010012464.1:0-40129 GCA_023653785.1 Ophioderma brevispina | reverse complement strand
AACATCAAATAAAAACATACAAGATCATTCTCGTCCTTTAAAATACTACCATGTTGTAAGTAGATATCATCATGGTAAGGACATGGAAACTTGATAGTAAGCTTTGAAAAGATGAGTAGCTACAAACAAGTTATGGGAGAGTTTTACCTTATCAATTAATGTTATGTATAATCACAATGAATTTCGCTATCCAATGACTGAAACGTGCACATGATTTAATGATTGTTGATTAATAACTTTTAACTTCAAATGTTGATGTAGATTATAATTCATAATTCCTTCTCCAATTTTGCACTTCATTTGCAAGCCTTTACAGCAAAGGCCTTAGCTTGTTTTTTTATACCAGTACTAAACTCAGTAACATACCTTGTCCATACCCTTCTCAAATGGGAAGATGAAATGATAGACAAAAAAAAACAGTTTCATCCGTCCCTAACAGAGTGGCCTTATTTAAGCTGGCAATTTTAAGGTCAACTGAAAGGACTTTGATGCAGTAATAGCTATAAAACTATTCCATAAAAGAAAGTCTATTAGAGAATATTAGGGGAACAAAATTTTAATGAACCGTGAAACACAACAAGAGTGTATTTTGATTCACTGTATATGAATTTTAAGTCTTTTTGTAAAGTTTGCCCTTACTATCAGTCTTAGGAATTTGAGCAGGAAGAAAACACTTGTTGAAATTATGAAGTGAGTTTATGTTATCAATGAAATTCCTCTGTGAAAAATGTATATTTAGGAATTGTTAGCAATGGCACTCTCTGAAATAGAAAGGTTGAGATAAGAGGAAGATCAAAGTAAAGATTAAAATTTTAAATCCATATTGATTGTAAATTCAATCCAGATTTGGTTAAATTAAGTGTTGGATCTTTTCCTCGGCGCAATCTTTTAGATCGCTTTTTAAATTTTTCATTTTAAGAGATGCAAGTCTTAGAATGTAATTAATTTTTTGAAATGCCTACATTTGAAAAAAGTATGCTGAGGTGATGTCCTTTTCTTTTTGCGACTCTTTTAACCCATTCACACTCCCCAATATACTTCAAACAAATTTACCTCATGCAGGTGGCCTTGAAAGATGCATGATCTTAACAGTTTGAAATCTTTGTGCATGTGAGTGCCATGGCCTTGTTTACAACTTGTACACAGCATTACTATACTGTAAAGCTGTGGCAGTGCAAGAATAATAATATAATAATAATAATGTGTGTATGTGCAGGACCACGAAACCTTTGTGTAATGCTGGAAATTTTGTGAAAGAGGTGAAACCAGATGAACCCTTAGTTTTACTCAAATGAGCTGAAGTGTCTTATTTTCGTAAAAATCGTGTAGTCTACGTTCAACACTTAAATCGTATGAAATTATCCCCGCTTGTGAAATAAATTGTGGTCTCCAAAGTAGGGTCTCTAAGTGGGGTCACAATTGTACCAACTCGGAACATTCGTCACCTATGGGGAACTGCCCAAAACCACCGGGCTGGCTACCGTGTAACGCGTGGCGCGCCTGGCTTATTTTAACACTTAGATCTCATGCATCCTTCACTCTTTCTGTTGCAGCACTAATTTCAAACATGAGGTTAACAATGACTTCCCTCCTGTATTTTATACCAAGTGGGAGGATTCGGAGCCTATGGAACAGCAGACATTATAGACTAGGCTTTTGGCTTAACCAATGGTTGATTAATTGTGACAGGTGTCCTTGTGAGTTGATTGCTTAAGGACATGAAGGAACAGATGACACGGTGATTTCTATTATCCAATCATGAAGTTGATTTGATTTTCAACGGATTGTTTTACTTATCTGTAAGTTGATATTAATATTCAACGGGTTGATTTCTCCATACGGGTTGAATTGTGGTTGATTTCTCCAGAAGGAATTGAATTCTAAGTTTAATCACCGTTGAATCAATGTTGTTTGAAATAAAACAACAGTATATTCTACCGTTTGAGTCACCTTGAGGAGGGCTGAAACTGTTGATCCTGCATTTCATCAACGTACTGAATAAACAGTAGATTTCTTTGTTTTCACCCGATGTTCAATTTCAAAGGGGGTTGCCCAAAAATGACACAACCAATGGCACGGTTTTTGTAGAAGGGTAAAAGTAAAATAAAATTCTTGAAAATTACGACCTTTGTTAAGGGGGTCATATTACCCCACGTTACCCACCCTCCATTTTCAGTCAAAAGATAATTTGTTTTTAGTACAATTTATATCTAACTATAAATCGAGACTTTGTCACCCTAACATAATAATGTTAAATTGTTATAAATTAATAATGCAAATAAGAGTGGTCGTGACCCCGTTTAAATGGTTTACAGAGAAATTATACACAACTCTGTGATTTCTTGGGTTTCACTTGTGCACCTAGCCCGTCACTACTGCTCCGGAGTCATTTTTTACAAATTACTTGATTTACACAAAAAAAGCTGAAGGGATACTTAAAATTAAAGTTAATCTCTTTTTAAATAAATAAAGACTAAATAAATAAACAAACAACAAACGTCTAAAAGCAATATTCGAATTAAGTTTTTGACAAAAATTATTTAGGTCATCCTATATGCAAAATGCACCCATGTCCCTTATTGTGTCATTATGTCGTGCGAATTTTAACCGAAAAAGGCTGAAAACGACCATTGCAACAGATTCGACTTACACCGAGGGCATTATTACTTGGGTGCTATAGTAGACATCATTTGGGTAATTGTTTTAACTACTGCTCGATGCAAGTCCCCATTCCCCAAGATTTTTTTTGTAGCAAATGGGATTGTGTCAATGGTCACTCCTAAAAGGTAGGCCAATTAACGCCAGTGAATTACCCCTTTCCGATATCTGTATTGGTTTAAAGGTCCATGGCAGATCTCTATTACCCCCCCACCTCAGATTGTACCGGAAGTTGTTCAAATTTGTCTGAAGAAAGCTCCATTTTTCTCCTAAAGGTATTTGGTTTCAGCGAAAAAAATCGCCCCATTTTAATGTGTACAAAGGGAGTCTATGATTTACATAATCACGTTTCTAGCTCTCATAATCACAACGGATTATAAATATTCATGAGTTTTTTTTCAGATGGGGGCATTGGGTTAAAGGTCAATTCATCAAAATACAACCACTTTAAAACTAACGGGGCACCCCCTTTCAGGCAAAGTGATTGAAATCCGAACTGTGGATCACATACTCTCTAAAAATCAAGAGTGAATTTCACATTTAATACAGGATACTACCAAAAAGAGTGAAAGTTTCAAACACTTTGAAGATTTTTGGGGGTAAAAAATTGTACTCTTGTATTTTAAAAAAATTATAAAATTAATCATTTTGTAAATTATCAAGAGAAATCGTATGGAAGATTGTTTAAATTCAAAGCGCAATCAAATTTTTGTTTAAAGTCGACAATTTGGTAATCGGCTCACTTTCCGCGGCATCAACCCCGTTGCTAAAGGTCACACCTTAAAAAAATTACAATACTTTCACAAATCAGCCCCCCCCCCCCAAAAAAAAAGATCCTCGATCACTCCTGAGATTATACTACCTTCGAATCAATATGAGCTTAGGCCGAGAAGAAAGGGTTTCGTCTCAGTTCCCCCCGCTCGAATAAGCGTAAATCACTTTTAGTGCATTTCTTTTTAAAGATTTTCAAGATATTTTAAACTATTTTTTTTAAAAACGAGTCAAATAAGAAAATGGCCACTACAGTAACGAAAAAGAAAAAGTCGTCTAAAATGCAATAAAAACCTTCCACGTAGTAGATTTTTTTAATTGCATTGTAGACCTTTATTATTGTCGGCCAATTTTTTTTTGTGTTCTTGCCAATACTTCTACCCCCCCCCCCCCCCCCCCTAAACAAAGTTATCTCTAGCAAAAGGAAGACACGCGATAAAATGTGCTTTTGTACAACCTGATCACTCAGAAGCTGCGGCCCAAGTAGGTTTAGAACGAACTATTCTTTTTTTTGCCTATATGAAATCATAAAACGATCCAAATGGTTATTATGTAACCTTGTTTGTGGTCCATCGTCAGCAATAACTATAGAAAAACGTTTTTTTCATTATGCAAACATTATCATTATTTTCGGTGAAAAGGGTGTTGGTCTCTTCTATTGTGTCTATACTTTTGCTTTAGATGTGCATAGACAACCTCTACAAATAAAAGTTTTCTTTAGCTAAGTCTTACTTCAACTTATAAACCTGCGAAAAGCACTTTTACCAATTTGATATGAAAGATTGTTAGGTCAAAAACTTTTTCGATCGAAAACGAGGTTTCTCCAGCTTTCGAATCGATAAACCTGCTATTTTCATACGAAAAAACATTTTTTTTTTCAAATTCGCTAGCTCGGCTTTTGATTTTTTTTCAATCTTACAGCGATTTCTCGTTGAAAAAACAATGTTTGAACACAATCTCAAGTTGAACTTGTGTTCTCATGTACTCTTTCTGTTTTTCCGCTTTTTTCAACGAAAAGAAAAAAAGTTTATCCTATTACTCTGCAAAATAGCTGCCATACACACATCTCAAAATATAAGATGAAACAACGCAAGAAACTCGCGTATGAATGGTTCCTTCTGTGTTAAAATGATTCAAAAGTCGGTCCTGGATCATCATACTAATGATAATCAGTGAGATTTATGGAGCGCCTTTTACGGATGTAGGAAAGTCCTGATATAATATTGGAACAATTTTTCAAAATCTGGGCGAACTCCAATTCGCTCGCAAAATTGAAAGGCCTAGAATATGTTTTCTTCTGCAGCTGTCCTTTTATCCGTCACCAACATACTATTACCGTTGTTTTGGTCTTATATTGTGCAAACACTGGCTATTGATTTATTTCGTTCATTTTTCTCTTTCGTTATTGTTTTATTGACTGTGAAAGTGCGAGGAGCCGGGCTTTTGCGTGTCTTGTCTGAATCCGTACAAAAAATATCTAGCAATCTAGAGGTGTTTAACATTTTACTGGTCGAAAAATCATAAAACCATAGAATTTATAACACGGTCTTGCTAATACACTGTTAAAAAAGTTGCCGTAATTACGGAAAATTTCTGGTCAGCATTATTTTTCCAGTCATTTTAGGGTAAATTTAACAGAAATTCTGATCATAACGGAAATTTTGACAGTATTTCAGAAATTGTCTCATATCATGGAAAAAATGTGTATTTTAACGAATTTTTTCCGTACTTTAAAATTACGGACCCAAAAAAAAGCCGGAATATTGCGCCAGAATTTTTGAAATATTTCCCGTAAATTAAAACATTTTTTATGTTTTTTGTTTTTTATTTTTTAATAAAATTGAAACCACTGTTTAAAAAAAAAAAAAAAATTTCCGTAAATTTACGGATAATCTGTTTTCTTAATTTTACGGAATTTTTTAATTAACAGTGTAGTATATAAACAACAAAGCCGAGGTATCCAATATTGCGATACCACCTTTAGAAGCTCATAAATTCTCTGAGACGAACTGGAGGAAAATATCTGATTTAGTTAAATTTTTAATCTATTAACACTTTATATTCGCATGCGTTTTGATTTCATTTTTTTAATCTAAACGATAGAATCCAATTAGAATAAATGTTAATGTAAGAAATTTAGAGATAGGGCCTGGGTTTTTTAAATGATTAACTTAAGCTGAAACGTGTTATTTTGTCATAAGCGCTTTCAAGTGTAAACTTGATATCCGGTGTCCCTTTGGAAATCCGTAATTACCTTTTCTATTTATCATTTTCTTTTTATGTTTTAATTCACGATTGCGTGGATGCAATGATTAATTTAAAATATTGCATGACGTTTCGCAATCTCACTAATTTACTAATTCATATTTGCAATGGTGAAAATTTGTGAAAGACATAAGAAAATAGAGAGGACTTACAAGTTCTTTATCATAGAAACATGCTTGTCCGACAATGAAGACCATTGTGTGCATGGTATCTGTTAATGGGCGTGAATTGTCATTGTTATGTAACCAAGCGGTGACAGAAATAATACGGTGTTCTAGTTAGAACAGGCAGCATCCGCTGGCTGTTATTTTACTACACAAAATGAGAGAAACAAGGACACGAATAATTTGTTGATTAGAGTGAAACAGTTGTTGTGTCTGTTGCTCAATTTGCCAGTGTAGATTGTTCATACCGTGGTTTTTTTGTTTGACTAAACAGAAATGCAAAGGTTATTTTGTGGTAGCAGAAAATGATCGAAACCTCGATGAAACTGCTTAAAACGTATTTTTTTGCATGAAAAATACAAAGTTACCAACCTTTATTAACCAAACTTTGGGAACTTCTACTTTATGTTGTTAGAGTATCACATTCCTACTTATTCAAAAAACCGCATGTCCGTAGCTTTCCTACATTTACTGTACCAAAGAAAATCCCCAACTACCTCTGGAACACCCTTTTATGCAAATTCATGCAAATTAGGTAAAAAATCATATTTCTACATATTGCAAATTATTGCAGAATTTTAGCAGGTGTATGCCTAGTATGTTTGTTTCTTAATTTTCTCACAAAATTTCTCGTCCCGCTTGCCTAGAGTGTAATAACCATTGAAAACCTATTCAAAAACGTCTTTATCTAGAGCTACGTTTTACAATGTCGTCTGTGGGCCTTTGCCGTTCGCGGACGAGTAACCAAATCCGCCCAGTTGGGCTACCAAATCGTGGATTTTGGCAACACTGGTGATTGCGCCGGCTTTTGGCGGGAGTATTTTTATGCAATACTTCCTTCACGGGGGCGTCACATGCGCCCGGTACTTGGCTGAGAGAAATATGTAACCTAGACTAGTTTGGTGTACATCATCCTAATATCGTTTTTGTCACTGCCGCGTGGAAACTTGTTGTACTTAATGCTTCCCATATTTTAAGTAGTTTTCATGATTACAAAATATTTTGATACCTCTAAATTACACTTTAAAATGACAGATTTGAAATTCGTCAAAAAGGGTTACCTTCATAAAGAAGCTTTAAAATATGCGAAAACAGTTCGTAATGGTGGAAAATTATCTTCGGTAAGTGTATAACATTGCGACATACTGTTGTTTGTTAGAAAAGAATTATGACCATACAGCAACCTCCTTTTTTTTTGTTTTACCTTTATTGACATAGTATTTATGGTTTTGAGTATCATCAAACCAAAGCCTACCGACACCTGTACTTGCTTCCAATTCAAATTTTATTGACTTCAACAATAATTCACCAAGATAGTGCTATTGGAGTGTTTATTTTGGTTGCAATTATTTTCCTTCTGGCATGTTTAACCGATACCAATCTTGTCATTCAATTCAAAGCTCATGTTATTGTTACTTGCAATAAATATTTGTATTTGTTTATTCTTTTTGAAAAGAAATATTTATCATTGAACTTATTATGTTCACTATTAAGCGTGTGTCGAGAAACCAGACTTTCGCTTTGTGTACTTTAATGCTGTGTTTTGTTTTCTTTGCCAAGTTGCAATCTTTGTCGAGCTTCAAGACAGCATGTCACAGCACTCAACCACTGTGCCCATTCATTATTGGCACAACATCGATTAGGTGTATCGGACTAGATTGATTGTGTCCTCTGAAGGGAACAAAGCAAAAGATGAACAAACCTATCGGAAAGCCCAGTCTTTGTTCTTTATATTATGTCAAGTACGAATGAACCATCTTCTCTGGAATGACTTATTTTTGAAATTCATATTCAACTTTTTTCTGATTGTACCATTTTTGAGACCGATGGACCGTTGGATCGAATAGGATTGGGCCTCTACACTCTATGCCATTGATCACAAAGACAAGCGCAGTACCCAACATAGCACTTGCGCTCTTTTAAAATAGTCACTACATTATCCTTTGTCTTGGTAAACATGTCTAGGAAGTGTTTGTTAATTCATATTCAAGACAAAATGTGTCATGAAACATGTAATTTCAAGTGTGTGTCGGAATGTTATATAACAATATACCCATTTTATTCGTGCATGTATGTTTCTACTGGGGCAAATTAACCGGAGTTTCCGTAATCTGAGCCATCTGACACATATTTTCTGACACACTTATGAATTCGGAAACCCTTTACGGAATGAAGCACAGATTTAATCCGTTAAGGTTTCCGAATTCATAGTGTGTCAGAAAAAAGTGTGTCAGATGAGTTAGCTTACGGAAACTCCCCAAACAAACCCACCACTTGTCAGGCGAGAACACGACAGGAAAAGAGAGAGGGGAAACCTGCATATGTTTACCTCTGGTATATAAGGTTCCAGTTTAAAACCCAAATCGGTCCAAAAGACTTATCAAGGTACCTTTTCTTCGACTCACACCTACAGTGGGCCTATCATCATGAATTAAAAACACTGACTGCTTACCTTCAGACACAGAAGCACATCTCGTAGTACCGTAGAGGTGGATTCACTTTTCCGTCGAAGTTCTCTCGAACGTCGCTGGCTACGACGTGCTACAATTACAGTAGCCACAAATAAGATGACGTTGTTCGCTAGTAGTATCAGAACTGGCACGCCAAATGCTAGAAAGTTATTTGTTGGGTCTGGTATCCAGCACGGGGAGCTCGCACCATACCTGAATGAGATGTTGTCTGAACCCATAAAGTGAAGGCAAATGCATACAATAACGATAACCAAAGGTATACCCCATGCCAAAGTAGGAATTACATATAGATAAAGAATCCCACTTTCCCGCGCTTCTCTCGTCTGCATTGGTGTCAATAGAAATACGACGAACATGTTGATTCCAATGACTGTCATCCATGAGAAAGATGCTAGCCAGGTGTAGTGACTGACTACTGCCAGAGCAACACACGCGGGTCCTGAAATGGGTATCTTGGCTGTTGCCAATGACAAAGCCTGCGCCACGAAAAGCATAGCAGAGAGACTCATTATGGATTTACCGTGGAAATTACGAAGGTCGCGAAAAAAGCAATGTAAAGCAAATGTACTAGCAAGTCCAAAGAGAGAGAAACCCATCCCTACATTGTTTGCAACGTCAAGTCGCCCGGAATAAGCAAACATTTGTTCTTTAAACTTGTGTAGATAATTAGCACAGATCTGAACGCGTCCATCCGGTAATACCAGGTGCTCTGTTTCTCCAAAAGTCATGTTGCCGAAGATGATTGATCTTGAACCATTTGGTGTTTGGAGTACAGTGTATTCTCCCAATATAAGCGTTATCAGTGGACAAGACTTAGGCAGTAGTTGAATATGCTCACCACACACGAATACGGTTTCTTCTTTATAGAAAGACCTCTCTATGTTATCGTAAATATACGACACTTGATGGAATACTGTTTGAGGAAGGACGTACTTTCCTTTAAACAAATAAACTTCTGCCAAATGAGATATATTCACTGGGACAAAATCACTCGCTTTTCCCATCATCCAATCGCCATAGCACGGATTTTGAACAGGATATTTGTTGCACGTATATAAATAAGTGAGATATTTTTGGTTGCAAACACTAAAAGCTATGTTTGATTTAAAAAAGAAGTGATCCAAATACTCGGCCACGTTGCAAGTTGAATTATCACTCTGTAGAAGTACTTTCGTTGAGGACGAAGCAAAATTTCTATTTTCCTTCCACTTTGACTTCTCTTCTCCAAAAAACATGTTGAGCTGCACGAGAAGGCATTTCTCACCCACTGGATCTTCACTACTTGTTGGATTATCAATTGTGAAGAAGATCCAGGATTCTTGCTGTTGGCAGCACATATTAGCTATGGCGTTGGTTAAATTTGGAGACAATATGCATACTGATTTGTTGTTTAATACGAAGCCGGGTGAGCATGAAAGTGAGCGACATTCGTGTACATATGGATCCAAAATGGCCTCTCGTCCCGTACAATTTTGATCATACTTGTCATTTACAATTTCTTTAAAATTCCAAATATTTTGCAGAACTGCTGATCCAACTCCGTGTGCACCTTTCGGACATGGTAGTAAATTTGTTAGGTCAGCTCCATTGCAAAGAGCACAGTGGTGGTTTTTATAGTATTCCCTACCCGACGTACAGATATGCCCCGAGTATGACTCACATATGGCAGCTATTGATGCGTTGTGGTAACTCTTTCCACAAGAAGTTGTTAAAGGAGGAAAACAGAAACGAAGGCGTTTTCCCAATGATCCATTTAAGTGACGACGGTTATATTCACACGTTCGATCCGCTTGTGAATAGCTTGTATGGTGTATGTAGCTCACATTCCACGGCTCTAGGCTTTTGATATCATAACTGTTACAAATTGCGCAGTAAATATTGCGAAAGTTGTTTCCATATTTGTCATACACTGGCCAATCTTGAGAAATTCGGTGTTCGGGATTAAGAAACTGTGGCGGGAAATTTTCGCAAAGTTCTTTAGATCTATGTTAGACCAATTTGATGCGCATTTGCTCACTAGCATTACGAAACCGATGTCTGGGTTGGTCTCGTCTAAGGGAACGCAAGAAAACATGCTCGGATCTACTATTTCTGACTCGTTCGTTTGTTGACAAGCGGTGTGATAATCTAAGCAACAGTCCCGGAAGATTTCACATTCAGAATCACAACGACAGGTAACCGGTTCAGGATGATATCCACATCGCCCATTACAACTGTTTTCTGGAGTGAGGTTGATGTTCATGTTTTGGTAGTGCACATCTGCAAAAAAATGAGCATAAACGATAAGATTCGTTGTTTTTGCTAACATATAGCGTGATCGTGTCATTACCGATTCAGCGTAGAGCAACAAAATATTGGACTGCCTATCCAATATGAAACAACATTTAGTTAGACAAAACAACTAAACATATCTTATTCTCATTCCAACTTAGTTTTGGTTGTTTTGTGATCACTGAAAATATTTTCAAATTTTCATTACATTAAAGGGCCTTGGACCGATCATTAATACCATCGCCCCAGAACCCCAGATTTTACCGGAAGTGGTCAAAATTTGACATTTGTATAAGCCGACCATTTTTTTCCGTGTATCCTGTGAAATCTTAGAATTAATAACTGCTTGGTTAGGAAATTATGAACGAAAATGTGTCCAAATTTGGTGGACCAATATCAATTTACACAGTACTTTACGGGGATTACAAAAGACGTGTTTAGCTCTCACAACAAGACGATTGAAATATCAGCGCAAAACTTTGCAAATGGGGTTTTGAGGTACAGGCCATTCTTTCAAGATGAAGACTTTATATACTTAAATCAGGTAATCCCCCTTTAAACAAAAACAAATTATTTCCCACTTTCTAAAATGAACACACATCGAATCAGCTTTTCAGCTTTGTTATGATTGAAATTGGTGTTAAATGATTGATAGCTTGCAACAAATGAAACGGTGTCTGTATACTGAACTCCTACTGAATAAAGATGTTACGTATATGTTAAAGGTCCCAGGAAATGCAAATAGAATTGATGTGGTTTGTGTCAAGTCTACAAGGAGGGACAAGAGAGCATTCAATATTGGGTTGGCGATGACATCATTAGTGAAACTATTGATTTTTTAGAGAGTAATAGAAAATTCCAGGTGACTGGTGTGCATCTATTCATGACACTGACTGAAAATCACTGGTAGTGTATTCTTTTTTCTGGCCCTGTTTATTGGAATGGAATGCCCCATAAAGATTTGGATCAGGTTTATCATCTCATTTCCTGGGACCTTTAACAATTATCTTGATGAGAAGCATTGTCATTTTATAATGTTTAAAACTGTTTATCTAAAGGGCTAAATGTCATTGATGGATGGAAAATTTTTAAGGATGGGAAATATCAGAAATTATGAATAGACCACCAAGAGATACATTTATTCGTGTATTTACAATCCGAGGTCGATTTTCTACAAAGGAAATATGAGTACCTAAGTATCTAAAATGCTTTCTATCATTACCTCAAATAAAATAAACTTTCTTAAAGTTTCCTAGGTGTCAAGTCAAAGGGTGTGTCAATAAATTATGTTTTGTGTTATGACTTGTTAAAAACTACTGTAGATATACAAGATCCTTTTTTTAAATATCTGTAATTATTACAGATATTTTTTAAAAAAGGATCGTGATCGTCAAACCGATGAAGTTCTGAGTTCGAGCCGTCTGTGGCCGTTTTTAACGAATGTTTAGAAAAGAGACTTTGGTATTTTACATAAAGTTGGATGCTCAGCCCGTGGACTCCACATTCGCCCGACTGAGTGTAAAAACACATCAACACGCAAATCTGGGTTGAAGTAAGCTTGTCATAGTATGACGTACGTCAAAGCGACGGATGATCGAGATATTATCGTTTTGTATACGAAAGCATTCGCTGAAAATCATCTAGTACAATTTTGGCACTAATCAATTGCCATGACAACTGTTTTTTTTCGCCGTAAAATGACTCCAAAACATCAAATTTTTACCCATTTTTGATCTAATTCGTCGGGTGTATGACATAGCGACGGATGTTAAACAAATACGAATTTTGGATTCTGAGAAAATCGCATTTGAAAAATCGCGAAATCTAGAGGGTCCGTACACATCCCCACATACGAATGAAACAATCAAATCCGATTAAGAAACGCAAAATAACAAATGGAATTTTTAATAATTAAACTTCAATTCATGAATTCTTACTTAATAAAACAGGTGTAATACATGGGAAAAGGTAACCAACATATCCGTCACACCAAAAATTACGCCCATCGGCGATTATGTTCATGACATAGTACGGATGCTGAATTTTACCTATACTAAAGCGTTATTAGCATCCGCCATTATGGAAAACAACAATCGGAGTTTTCCTAACATCCGTCAAACCAACGTTCGTCATCGCGAATCTGCCCAATGTGGTTTATTGCATAATGACGGATGTTAAGTGGATTGCCGGTGGTTCTCGGTGGCGTTATGTGAATTTGGTTTCTCGATCCATACTCGTTCCGCAGGTTTTCTCCGGGTACTTCGGTTTCCTCCTGCTTCTAAAATAAAATCGAGCTTCTTCGCATAAATCTGCTCTGGTATTATCATATGGTTTCTCTGATGTGCTGGGCGCATTTCATGGCTGCCGCACAGCGCCTTGAGCACGTTTACGTGGATATGTCGCGCGTTAAAAATACACATTATTATTATTATTATTATTGCCGAGGTTCGCCGCTCTGAACTGTAAATCACGAATATGCCCAATTCTTAGTACCAGTCATTTTTTTAAACAACTTTCATTATTGCTTGTGTCAGTTATAATTTAAAGAATTATTTTTTTTATACAAACAAAAAGTATTAAAATGCCGGCTTTGAAATCACGTATACAATGTTATGACAGAGTTAGGGTTCAACATCCGTCACTATGTAATACATCAACGCATTTGTTATGTATACGTCAAAATTACCAAATTTCTAATTAAAATGATTAATTAATGAAGTACTTGCAAGGTTCGACACTTGGCATGTTTGAAGATTTTGGTAGTTAGTACCAATTGCTTTAATTTCGTAAAAATGATAGAAATTCAACATCCGTCACTATGTAATACACCCGACAAATTGTCAGAAACTATTGTGAAACAATGTGAGTGGGTTTATAAACATTTCGTTGCCATGCACCCCATCGTATCTATAGTAATGTAAGTTGGCATGTTGGTTTAATTGGCCATATCAAAACAATGGAAATTCCCGCTAAAATTGCCTGTAATTTCTATTTCTTATTATTCGTAAATTAGCATAAACTTGTTCATTAATCATTGATATTGGGAATGTGATACCTTTGGCTTATATCCCTATATTGCCATAGATGAAAAAGATAACGCTAGGTCCCTTTTTTTTCCGGTGATTGTCAGATTTTCCTCTTGGGGCGTTAGGGATATAGGAACAAGAGATACGATCTCATGCAATCAATTTATGTACTTTTGACAAAAACATGCATGTCATGTGGATAATAACGAGGGTTGAAAATCAGAAGGACGTAACTCAGCACTGAAAGAAATATTAAAGAATTTCTTTAATACTGCTGTAATACTGCTTTGAGAAATGTTTAATATTTTGTACTAAGCAAATATATTCATTACTCAAAATGTAAACATAAAGCTCATATATGGTACTGTAACCAAACATGATATAAACTCTAGTAAACAAAAAACAATTTTAATTATGAACAGCAGAATTAAAGAAATTCTTTAATATTTCTTTCAGTGCTGGGTTACGTCTTTCTGATTGTCAACCCTCGATAATATCAGTGAGGCTAGCAACCCGGGGGGCACTCCCACTTTGGAGATAACGCATATGTAAGGCTGTTAAGAAATCCATTTTCAGTATCGTTATTACCCAGAAAGCCAACATTTTTTTTTAAAACTTTCACCCAAAGACTCTTATTTGTTCGCAAATTTATCCAAAGACCCCCATTTTTAAGAAAATGTTATAAAAATTTCCACAAAATATCCCATTTTTTTTAAAATTTAGCAACCTCCCCAAATGTTGCTGTGTCTCACCCAGAGGCTCATTTTTTGCGTGTCCCCTGTCAACGAATGCCCGAGTTTGGAAGTGGCAGCCTTACACTCATATCCATTTCATACGTGAGTGCCGCAAGCAAATCGGCGAATATCGTATTTTTGCGTTCCAAACTGATGGATAACCCTATTTTTTGAGTTATATCTGTTTTATCAAACAAAAATACACGATAATACACACAATAAATTTCGAAGTGTTTTAATGAATTTAATTGTTTGACGCGAAAGGAGTCTTTTCCTGTGCGATTTTCTAGGAAACATTGTTTTACGTATTTCGGTTCAACTTCCGTCCGTGTAATACACCAGACGACACATCAATCTACAAAATGTCTAGAGTATTCAGTCGTTGTACAGGTGAATAAAATTAGTGCGGATGTGAAGATTACCTTGCGTACAGCTTAGGTGTAAACCTGCAGAACCATGCTGAGAACAAGTCCCGTCAACCGATGCCAAACGTCTTATGCGAACCATGTCATGATTCTCCAATTCATCGTAAAATACGTCCATATGTAAAATAAGTATAACCTTAGAAACATTGGAAACCAGGTTTGACGTACTGCAATCATTCAGTTTTTCATAGGTTGCAAACGCGCCATTTCCAGTGATGTTAGTACATAATGTGTACGCAACGGTTCTAGCTCCTATGTTTATCTAAAATAATGGTGAAATACATTTGAAAAGAAATTAAACCAAGATTAGCGGTGTTCGATCAATGTGTGGACACCGACACAGACTAGACAGGACGGAACGCGTATGTGTACTCAAATAAAACCGTTCTACCCTGTTCTTAACCCCTCCCCATTTGGACAAAATTAAAAAAATATCAATCTAAAATGATTTTGTCGACGTAGCCAAGTTATCAAATGATTCTCAAATAAAAAAAATTAAATTGTCAAAAGTCTTATAACTTTTTTAAATTGATTTTTAATGATTTTATTTGAAATGCCATTTTTGCCCATTTTGGAACCTTTTTTACGTTTTTGTTTAATTTGGAATATTTTTATGTTTAAGGACAATCTATTTCACCTTAATTAACACCTAATCAGGAAAATATTTTTGTTTCAAAATGCACTTAATAATTACCGTCCAGTTCCCAATATTAAATTCATCGCGAATGTCATTGAAAAGGTCGCACTATTATCGGGTAGAACAGTATGTTTGTGATCATTATCTAGGTGAGTCACATCAATCGCAAAAAAAGCGCCCCACTCTAGAGGGTTAAGACCCCTCAGGAGCAAAATCGTGCACTTTGTGATAGAAGTATAGCATTTGGTACACGCTTAATATGGACCACAACCAATTATTTCAAAACGGGATCCCAGCTGGATTTGACCTGTAGCGCCCGTGGTGACCATTTTTCAAAATGGCTGCCATTCACATTTTCAGTGTCTCATATTTCCTTTAATAGCTTTGATTTTTGTGTCCATCCCCATGTTTTGAATGCCAATGTTTTCAAATATGACATATATTTAAATATATTCTGACAGGTATTTCGTTTTCCAATATGGCCGTTAAATTACACCAAAATTAACATTTTTCTTTATTCCTAGCTCAAAATGATATTGACTAGATTTTTGTGTCTATACATATGTTTTTAGGATCACGAAATCCTAATATGACATATTTATCACACTTTCAATGTCTAATATTTCCGTTAATAACATTGATTTTTGTGTCCCTCCCCATGTTTTGAACACCAAGGTATTCAAGTATGACATATATTTAAATATATCCTGACAGGTATTTTGTTTTCCAATATGGCCGTTAAAGTACACCAAAATTAACATTTTTCTTTATACCTAGCTCAAAATGATATTGACTAGATTTTTGTGTCTATACATACGTTTTTAAGATAAAAAAATTCCGAATATGACATATATTTTGAAATATCTTGTGTTAGTCCTTGTGTTTTTTTTTTCAATATGGCAGCCGTTTTGATTTAAAAGTGACCATTTACTTAAAGGGAATAGTCAGTCTATTAACTTTTGAGATGTTCTTGAGGCATTTGTTAGATAATCGCACTATTATTTAACTTTATTTTCAAATAAAGTGTGAACTACGGTGACGTCAACTGGATACTTGTATTGCAACACGGATCTAAAGTCGATCAAAAACAATGTATGTAGCTGAGTGTATTGTACAATGATTGGAAAGTGAACCATGCAAAATAAAGAGTGCAAGTCTGGTTCATGATATAATTTTGATTCATGTTGATCTCACCGCGGTACAAACATTTTGAAAATGACACCTCCTGAAGGTTTTTTAATTGATTTATTTACAAGACTTGCTTGAAGTCTAGACATACTAAACATATCACTAAATATTGAATTTTTCTAAACATAATATCGCGATACAAAATATACTGCTATTTTTGTGTCTACCTCAGTTATATCATGCCTGTTAGCATGCAAGTTGTGGTCATAGAAAGGTCAAGTTTCATTCAGATTAATCACACTTGCAGCATGTATGGTCCTCTGCATCCATTAATACACATACAACTGCTGATTGCACATAAGCTACTCATACACCAATTGGGAGGTCGCCATTTAAGTGCACGCGTATCATATCTTGCATGTGCATTGGACGTTCGAAAGTCTGTTGGCAACTCTGGTGCTTTCATTATTGTTTGACCCATACCTGACTCGACCGCATCTTCTCAATCTCAAAAAAAGATGGATAGTGCATCTTGTGTTAGTGGGAATAACCTCGGCCTCTTGCCATTTAATGCCTACATTAATAGGTTAATATGAATACGGCAAGCTAAATGGAATTATTAGTAATGTATCCAATGTGATTACCAAAGGGCAAAGGGCAAAGGCCCAAAACAGGCCAAAATCCTGACGAGAGTGTCCAGGGACTTTGTAAGAAAAACCTTGGGTCATCCACATATAAAGGCAAAGCCGCCCATTGAGAAAGGACACTGCGGCGGGAATCTAGATCAGGATGGGATCAGGTCTTATTGATAACGTTTTAGCCACTCCTTTCGGAGTTGAGGTCATATCAGTGACAGCATTGAGATCAATCATAACATATTAGTATTGATGACGACAGATGTGATCGGGGCGACATATATCCTACAATTAGAGGTTAGTATTAATTGAGACGTGAAATGGAATGCTTGACCACCAGACGTTCGATCTTATTAGTAATGATATACAAGGTGATTAACAAAATGGTTCAAACGGTCAGTCAGCGACTAGGATTGCTCGTTGCAGCTGCCCACCCTATATTGAGAAAAACTCAAGAGTTATAAGTATATATACATCAAGGTTCGATCCAACATGAATATGCAAGCTCAGCGTGGTGTGGCGCAACACCCACTACATTTCCAGAGGACGTCCATTCATCATCGGCATTCATAGAGTGAGATTACCCTATTACAATTCAATCACTGTCACTCTTTTACACAACATTTTATGCGACAAAGGACCGGATTCTCCTACAGCCAGCTGTAATGGGCTGCTCGCAGTTGACCCTCGCTTAAGCGCTCAGGCAGGTCTATGATATTGTGTGAAAATCCCAGGTCCCAACTGGCCGCCCACATATCCCATACTCTGTAGGCGTTATGGGAATGAACCCTTCTGCTATGTCGCATCAAACTGGACTTACAGGGAGGTTAAACGCTATCTTGGCGCCAATCCGTCAGTGTTACTAATTATATAACTGCTGTTAATGCCTTGATTAGCCTTGACATAAAAAATCATAACATAGGCCTACTCTTTTTCCTTATTTGAATGATGTTATTAGGAATGTAATTCTGTGCAATATACAATTGAAGAGGCTACATCGGATGATAGCTCATTTCCAGCAGTCCCTCGATCAGTAAGGCTGAGAGGATTGTTGGGACGGTCTCGGAACAATTGTGCCATTTGAATCCTTCTTCCACTGTGGTCTCCAATGTTGGTACTCCTTTTATGTGCAATATCGTTTTACGGTAATTTTGTTTAATATACAATTTCCGTTTGGTCTTTTGACCATAGAGGCTATTTTAATAAACCATAATACACTTTTACTTTACTAATGCTAGTGTATTATGGACGATAAGGTTGTTGTAACAGCTAGTTCAATTTCTTGTAGAGGCAGTATCAAGTTTGTAAGTGAATTTGTTTGCCGGTTCATTACTCGTCCTCGCCTCACCTCGTCAACTTCGGTTTCCTCGTATTCTAAAATCGGATTTATTTACCGTTCTCGTGTTGTAACAGTCTTAGGAGCTCCGCCACGGCACCCTGAGCACTTCGGTTGAGAAAGGCAGATATGTCGCGCTTTATGAAAATTCAATATTAAGATAAACCACATAGCCTTAAAGGAGAACCGTACTAAGAATAGCTTATACAATATACGCTATAAAAATAATTATTGAACACATATTGAGTGGCTTCATCGGAAAAAGGAATTATACTCACCATAAAAATGAATTTTGTCTAACCATAAAAAATGACATTTTGTCTGACCATGCGCTATTTGAAATTCGCGCTAGTGTATATGGGATATGTATATTTTGTTATGCGTTTCGGACGGCACACCTTCACACGTGATGGTTTCACCAGGGATGTGTGATAGCAGGATAGAGCTCAAAATCCTAATTCGATTGCTGGCAATTACCGCTATTCAACACCCTATTATATAGAGCATCTTAAGTGCTGCTTAATATTTCTTTCAGTGCTGGGTTACGTCTTTCTGATTGTCAACCCTCGATAATATCAGTGAGGCTAGCAACCCGGGGGCACTCCCACTTTGGAGATAACGCATATGTAAGGCTGTTAAGAAATCCATTTTCAGTATCGTTATTACCCAGAAAGCCAACATTTTTTTAAAACTTTCACCCAAAGACTCTTTATTTGTTCGCAAATTTATCCAAAGACCCCCATTTTTTAGAAAATGTTATAAAAATTTCCACAAAATATCCCATTTTTTTTAAAATTTAGCAACCTCCCCAAATGTTGCTGTGTCTCACCCAGAGGCTCATTTTTTGCGTGTCCCCTGTCAACGAATGCCCGAGTTTGGAAGTGGCAGCCTTACACTCATATCCATTTCATACGTGAGTGCCGCAAGCAAATCGGCGAATATCGTATTTTTGCGTTCCAAACTGATGGATAACCCTATTTTTTGAGTTATATCTGTTTTATCAAACAAAAATACACGATAATACACACAATAAATTTCGAAGTGTTTTAATTGAATTTAATTGTTTGACGCGAAAGGAGTCTTTTCCTGTGCGATTTTCTAGGAAACATTGTTTTACGTATTTCGGTTCAACTTCCGTCCGTGTAATACACCAGACGACACATCAATCTACAAAATGTCTAGAGTATTCAGTCGTTGTACAGGTGAATAAAATTAGTGCGGATGTGAAGATTACCTTGCGTACAGCTTAGGTGTAAACCTGCAGAACCATGCTGAGAACAAGTCCCGTCAACCGATGCCAAACGTCTTATGCGAACCATGTCATGATTCTCCAATTCATCGTAAAATACGTCCATATGTAAAATAAGTATAACCTTAGAAACATTGGAAACCAGGTTTGACGTACTGCAATCATTCAGTTTTTCATAGGTTGCAAACGCGCCATTTCCAGTGATGTTAGTACATAATGTGTACGCAACGGTTCTAGCTCCTATGTTTATCTAAAATAATGGTGAAATACATTTGAAAAGAAATTAAACCAAGATTAGCGGTGTTCGATCAAATGTGTGGACACCGACACAGACTAGACAGGACGGAACGCGTATGTGTACTCAAATAAAACCGTTCTACCCTGTTCTTAACCCCTCCCCCATTTGGACAAAATTAAAAAAATATCAATCTAAAATGATTTTGTCGACGTAGCCAAGTTATCAAATGATTCTCAAATAAAAAAAATTAAATTGTCAAAAGTCTTATAACTTTTTTAAATTGATTTTTAATGATTTTATTTGAAATGCCATTTTTGCCCATTTTGGAACCTTTTTTACGTTTTTGTTTAATTTGGAATATTTTTATGTTTAAGGACAATCTATTTCACCTTAATTAACACCTAATCAGGAAAATATTTTTGTTTCAAAATGCACTTAATAATTACCGTCCAGTTCCCAATATTAAATTCATCGCGAATGTCATTGAAAAGGTCGCACTATTATCGGGTAGAACAGTATGTTTGTGATCATTATCTAGGTGAGTCACATCAATCGCAAAAAAAGCGCCCCACTCTAGAGGGTTAAGACCCCTCAGGAGCAAAATCGTGCACTTTGTGATAGAAGTATAGCATTTGGTACACGCTTAATATGGACCACAACCAATTATTTCAAAACGGGATCCCAGCTGGATTTGACCTGTAGCGCCCGTGGTGACCATTTTTCAAAATGGCTGCCATTCACATTTTCAGTGTCTCATATTTCCTTTAATAGCTTTGATTTTTGTGTCCATCCCCATGTTTTGAATGCCAATGTTTTCAAATATGACATATATTTAAATATATTCTGACAGGTATTTCGTTTTCCAATATGGCCGTTAAATTACACCAAAATTAACATTTTTCTTTATTCCTAGCTCAAAATGATATTGACTAGATTTTTGTGTCTATACATATGTTTTTAGGATCACGAAATCCTAATATGACATATTTATCACACTTTCAATGTCTAATATTTCCGTTAATAACATTGATTTTTGTGTCCCTCCCCATGTTTTGAACACCAAGGTATTCAAGTATGACATATATTTAAATATATCCTGACAGGTATTTTGTTTTCCAATATGGCCGTTAAAGTACACCAAAATTAACATTTTTCTTTATACCTAGCTCAAAATGATATTGACTAGATTTTTGTGTCTATACATACGTTTTTAAGATAAAAAATTCCGAATATGACATATATTTTGAAATATCTTGTGTTAGTCCTTGTGTTTTTTTTTTCAATATGGCAGCCGTTTTGATTTAAAAGTGACCATTTACTTAAAGGGAATAGTCAGTCTATTAACTTTTGAGATGTTCTTGAGGCATTTGTTAGATAATCGCACTATTATTTAACTTTATTTTCAAATAAAGTGTGAACTACGGTGACGTCAACTGGATACTTGTATTGCAACACGGATCTAAAGTCGATCAAAAACAATGTATGTAGCTGAGTGTATTGTACAATGATTGGAAAGTGAACCATGCAAAATAAAGAGTGCAAGTCTGGTTCATGATATAATTTTGATTCATGTTGATCTCACCGCGGTACAAACATTTTGAAAATGACACCTCCTGAAGGTTTTTTAATTGATTTATTTACAAGACTTGCTTGAAGTCTAGACATACTAAACATATCACTAAATATTGAATTTTTCTAAACATAATATCGCGATACAAAATATACTGCTATTTTTGTGTCTACCTCAGTTATATCATGCCTGTTAGCATGCAAGTTGTGGTCATAGAAAGGTCAAGTTTCATTCAGATTCATCACACTTGCAGCATTGTATTGTCCTCTGCATCCCTTAATACACATACAACTGATGATTGCACCATACGCTACTCACTACACCAATTGGTGGAAGAGTCGCCCATTTTAAAGTGCCATCCATTACATCTTGCACTGTGCATTGGACGTTCGAAAGTCTGTTGGCAACTCTGGTGCTTTCATAATTGTTTGACCCCATACATGACCTGCCACGCATCATTCTCAATCTCAAAAAAGATGCTAGGCTAGTGCATCTTGTGTTAGTGTGAATAACCTCGGCCTCTTGCCATTTAATGCCTACATTAATATGTTAATATGAACTACGGCAAGCTAAATGGAATTATTAGTAATGTATCCAATGTGATTACCAAAATGGGCAAAGGCCCAAACAAGGCCAAAATCCTGACGAGAGTGTCCAGGGACTTTGTAAGAAAAACCTTGGAGGTCATCCACATCATAAAGGCAAAGCCCGCCCCTTGAGAAAGACAAGGGGCTGGATCTAGATCCCGTATGGGATTCAGTTCTTATTGATAAACTGTTTCTACGCCACTTCCTTTCGGATTTGAGGTCATCATCAGCTGACAGTTCATTGAGATCAATCATAACATCTTAGTATCTGATGACGCCAGATGTTATCGGGCGAAATATATCCTACAATTAGAGGTTAGTATTAATTGAAGACGTGAACTCGAATGCTTGACCACCAGACTTTCGATCTTATTAGTAATGTATATACAATGTGATTACCAAAATGGTTAAAACTGTCAGTCAGCGACTAGGATTGCTCCGTTGAGCTGCACCCTATCTTGAGAAAACTCAAAGAGTTATAACTTATATATACATCAATGGTTCGATCCAACATGAATATGCAAGCTCAGCGTGGTGTGGCGCAACACCCACTACACTATCCAGAGACGTGCCATTTCCATCATCGGCATTCATGAGAGTGAGATTACCTCTTACCACATTCAATCACTGTCACTCTTTTCCACAACATTTTATGGACAAGACCGGATCTCCTCAGCCAGCTGCTACCTGAGCTGCTCTCAGTTGACCCTCGCCTTAAGCGCTCAGGCAGGTCTCATGATCTTGCTGTGAAAATCCCAAGGTCCAATTTGGCCTCCCACATATCTCCCATACTCTGTAGGCTTATGGAATGCCCTTCCTGCTCATGTAGCATCAAACTAGGACTTACAGGGAGGTTAAACGCTATCTTGGCGCCAATCCGTCAGTGTTACTAATTATATAACTGCTGTTAATGCCTTGATTAGCCTTGACATAAAAAATCATAACATAGGCCTACTCTTTTTCCTTATTTGAATGATGTTATTAGGAATGTAATTCTGTGCAATATACAATTGAAGAGGCTACATCGGATGATAGCTCATTTCCAGCAGTCCCTCGATCAGTAAGGCTGAGAGGATTGTTGGGACGGTCTCGGAACAATTGTGCCATTTGAATCCTTCTTCCACTGTGGTCTCCAATGTTGGTACTCCTTTTATGTGCAATATCGTTTTACGGTAATTTTGTTTAATATACAATTTCCGTTTGGTCTTTTGACCATAGAGGCTATTTTAATAAACCATAATACACTTTTACTTTACTAATGCTAGTGTATTATGGACGATAAGGTTGTTGTAACAGCTAGTTCAATTTCTTGTAGAGGCAGTATCAAGTTTGTAAGTGAATTTGTTTGCCGGTTCATTACTCGTCCTCGCCTCACCTCGTCAACTTCGGTTTCCTCGTATTCTAAAATCGGATTTATTTACCGTTCTCGTGTTGTAACAGTCTTAGGAGCTCCGCCACGGCACCCTGAGCACTTCGGTTGAGAAAGGCAGATATGTCGCGCTTTATGAAAATTCAATATTAAGATAAACCACATAGCCTTAAAGGAGAACCGTACTAAGAATAGCTTATACAATATACGCTATAAAAATAATTATTGAACACATATTGAGTGGCTTCATCGGAAAAAGGAATTATACTCACCATAAAAATGAATTTTGTCTAACCATAAAAAATGACATTTTGTCTGACCATGCGCTATTTGAAATTCGCGCTAGTGTATATGGGATATGTATATTTTGTTATGCGTTTCGGACGGCACACCTTCACACGTGATGGTTTCACCAGGGATGTGTGATAGCAGGATAGAGCTCAAAATCCTAATTCGATTGCTGGCAATTACCGCTATTCAACACCCTATTATATAGAGCATCTTAAGTGCTGCTTAAGATTTCTTTCATGTAACGTTCTCATCCGCCGATACGGTTCACTGAATCGATAGGCTGCTTTCAGTCAAACACGGAAGTAGTTCTGAACAATACTGCTATGCACTTCTGCATAGAATACATTTTCCAAATTTTAGGCAAATTCCCGTCTTTTCCCATGATCGAGAATCATTGGAAATGCTAACAGAATGTGTTCAAAAAAAATCTTATTGATTCATTTCTCGCGACAGATCTTGACAAAAAGAGAAAAATAATTTTATTCTTAATGAATCAGCCGAACATTTTCGGAATCAAGAGTGGCACTTCAGCCTATATATCCTTTTCAGGACAACCAGGTTGCACTTGTACGGATATAAAATACCCTGTTATGCGATGATTAGCGTAGCACCAACATTTGTGCAGAGATTACATTTTTCAGAGTAGACGTCTGTAGACTTCGATGCACACCGGTGCAGTAACAATCTGTCGCGAGAAATGAATCAATAAGATTTTTTTTCAACACATTCTGTTAGCATTTCCAATGATTCTCGATCATGGGAAAAGACGGGAATTTGCCTAAAATTTGGAAAATGTATTCTATGCAGAAGTGCATAGCAGTATTGTTCAGAACTACTTCCGTTTTTTTTTTTTTTTTTTTTATAGGCTGCTTTCAGTCAAACACGGAAGTAGTTCTGAACAATACTGCTATGCACTTCTGCATAGAATACATTTTCCAAATTTTAGGCAAATTCCCGTCTTTTCCCATGATCGAGAATCATTGGAAAAGCTAACAGAATGTGTTCAAAAAAAATCTTATTGATTCATTTCTCGCGACAGATCTTGACAAAAAGAGAAAAATAATTTTATTCTTAATGAATCAGTCGAACATTTTCGGAATCAAGAGTGGCACTTCAGCCTATATATCCTTTTCAGGACAACCAGGTTGCACTTGTACGGATATAAAATACCCTGTTATGCGATGATTAGCGTAGCACCAACATTTGTGCAGAGATTACATTTTTCAAAGTAGACGTCTGTAGACTTCGATGCACACCGGTGCAGTAACAATCCTGGTATGGGCGGATGAGAACGTTACATGAAAGAAATCTTAAGTAGCACTTAAGATGCTCTATATAATGGGGTGTTGAATAGCGGTAATTGCCATAAATCGAATTAGGATTATCCTGCTATCACACATCCCTGATAGTACACTGACAAGTTACACTGTGGCATGTATGACGCAAACGTGCCGACTGTACCGCATAACGCGTTATATACAGACTGTCCCAAAAAAAAACTATACAATCAAAGATTATTTTTTTTGGCAAAAAATTTAAGTTCATCTCAACAAGAGTTATACTCATTCTTTTTAGGAGTGTCCAGCTTTCATGAGATTTTTAGTTGGTGTAATTTGGGGGTCTGGTTCAGGAGTTATGGCTAATTATCTGAGACAGTTGAAAAACCTGCTGGGCCAGTTTCGGCTATCCTGTTTTTTTTTTTTTTTTTTTTTTGGGAAATTCAATGCCATATAGTCTTGTTGTCTCAGCTTTGCTCCAGGTTTCAGCAGAAGGTAGAACCATAAAAACACCCTTGTTGAAAGTAAACTGAGACCTTTGAACACAACCATCCTTTCCTTTATTGCTCTTTGTTGAACACTGCTTTCTTCATATTATATTCCTCCCTGGCATCTTGGAGGCAGTGGGGAATGGGGAAGGGTAAATTATCCCTCCACATTAGATCGTTATCCACAAATTTGTCCCTCAATATTATATATAAGCTCGGAGAAACTGGCGAGCACAGAACTAAATAAAGACGAAAAATACACGGTCTCGAACCCGGAGCCTCTCGCATTCTAGGCGTGAGAAATACCACTGGGCCACAGAAGACTGTGTTAATGTGGATACCAGTGAACGAGCACTAATGTATTTCAGTTTTTTTTTTTTTTTTTTTTTAAAAGCGAGGATTTAGCTTAGGATCTTGTCTAACAAATAAAGTCAAAATATCTGGCAAAAATGCACAGTTTATATTTTTATTAATTTTTAGTTTGATTGTATAGTTTTTATTGGGACAGTCTGTACTAGCGCCAATTTTAAATAACGCATGGTCAGACTAGATGGTTTTAATTCATCGTTAGGGTTAATATAATTCCGTTTTTCGATGAAACCACTCGATAGGTAGTCAATAATTATTTAATAGAGTATCTTGTATAATTTAATTCGATGTACGGGTTCTCCTTTAACCACATAGGTATAGACACAAAAATCAATTCAGTATGATTATTTTTAACAAAGATATTTGGGTGTAAATTGGCGGCCACATTGGAATAAAATGGCTTCAAAAGATATTTTTAAAAGGTAATATTATATTTGGATTTTTTTTTTTTTTTTTTTTTGAATCAATAAGATTTTTTCAACACATTCTGTTAGCATTTCCAATGATTCTCGATTATGGGAAACGACGGGAATTTGCCTAAAATTTGGAAAATGTGTTCTCTGCAGAAGAGCATAGCAGTATTGTTCAGAACTACTTCCGTGTTTGACTGAAAGCAGCCTATTGATTCAGTGAACCGTATGGGCGGATGAGAACGTTACATGAAAGAAATCTTAAGTAGCACTTAAGATGCTCTATATAATGGGGTGTTGAATAGCGGTAATTGCCATAAATCGAATTAGGATTTTGAGCTCTATCCTGCTATCACACATCCCTGATAGTACACTGACAAGTTACACTGTGGCATGTATGACGCAAACGTGCCGACTGTACCGCATAACGCGTTATATACTAGCGCCAATTTTAAATAACGCATGGTCAGACTAGATGGTTTTAATTCATCGTTAGGGTTAATATAATTCCGTTTTTCGATGAAACCACTCGATAGGTAGTCAATAATTATTTAATAGAGTATCTTGTATAATTTAATTCGATGTACGGGTTCTCCTTTAACCACATAGGTATAGACACAAAAATCAATTCAGTATGATTATTTTTAACAAAGATATTTGGGTGTAAATTGGCGGCCACATTGGAATAAAATGGCTTCAAAAGATATTTTTAAAAGGTAATATTATATTTGGATTCTTTGACCCTGAAAACATAAGAATATACACAAAAATCAAATTGATATCATTATTTTTTGCCAAGCTATAACAAAAAGTATCAGTTTTAGTGTACATTGGCGCCATGTTGGAAAACAGAATGACTGACACGAGATCTTTAAAATATAGCGCCTTATTTAGATTCCTTACCCCTGAAAACAGGCATAGACACAAAGACCAAGCTCGTGTCAGTATTATTAACCGAGATATGAGGCATCGAACCAACAAATGGCGGCCATTTTGAAAACTTGTCATAATGGCCACCATAGGTGAAATCCAGTTGAGGTCCCGTTTTGAAATAGTTATAGTCCATATTAAGTGTGTGCAAAGTGTTATATTTCTATCACAAAGTGCCGATTTTTTCCTTATCCTCTGGACTGCACAGCATGGGGAGTAGGACATTATTTTTCAATTACTTGATAATAACATAGCAGTACGAGAGTGATTATTAAACTCCATAATCCGAATAGGGCGCGATTACCGCAATTTAGTGCTTCATACTCATGCATATAAACTTATATCTGGTATTTTGGGTCTGTTATTATGCTTACTAGTCAATATAGATGCCTTTTATGATCTGTAAAACCTAAAAAAACATCATATACTTATACTCTATTGACTGTCATCTTTAAATTTAAAATTTAAGCACGGTGTCAAAATAAAAAGTAGCGAAAAGATCATCACAAGATGCCCTATAGTCGGTAGGACTGATAGTGGGCAAACTACAAAGTTTGCCGTAACTTAATTGTCATAAAAATATCCAATAACAGTGGAGAAAATCACGCTAATGATAGGGGAAAAAAACCTATGTCCAACAGGCTAAAATGATAGGCGCTATCATTCTTTGTTTGTTTTTTACATTTTTTACATTGTTCTAATTTCCGTTGGTCTCTCTACGCTTTATTTTGTCTTAACATTAAAGCGATTAGCAGCGATTTGCTAGTCCGAAATATCGAAAAAATCATCAAATTCATATTTTTATATTTTTGTTACTGGCATGGATATGCGAACATAACCTGCAAGTGGTTGGCTTGAAATCCGTGTTTAAAGACACGGCAGTACTTTTCATCCGATTCTGTAATTTCTATACGATACGTGCGTATCTAAATTCCGACTCGAGATCGAAAAAGCCTTTCCCGGTGAATATCACGGATTTTCAGCGTGATATTGTGCATCATGATCAATACAGTTTGAACTCAAACACAAACATTATTGATCTTTGTTTATTCTGTACTGGTGCAAACCACAATCAGCTATGTTTAGTGTAGATTTTGAGACGCCGTCGCTGTATGTCTATTGGCGGGAGACGGTATGACAAATTTCCTCATATACTATTTTTTCACTATTTGGTGGTTTGTTTCTACATTAAAGCAGTTATATGGAAATGTACACACTTATCCCTGATTTATAAGTTTAAAAAATACATTTCCACATTTTTTCGATTCTCTCGCATTATCGCTGCTAATCCCTTTAAATCTTGTACTTACATTTGACTCCGAAAAACAAGCAGTTCTCCACAATGATTCGCCTGGTGTTTTCATTTGCACGACTCCGGTACTGTTCTGACTCGTTCCCCATAATCTCAGTTCGTAGCTGCTACTAAAATTTGACTCTGTAAATTGAAGTGTGTGTGTCGTAAATGAAAGTTAATATTTAGGGCATTCTTAGTCGAAATGAACAAAGAACAAATACTTAAGAGTACATAAACGTACCATGTTAAATTCAGCATCGGAGGGTTCCAAATGAAGAAGACAATCATAATTTACTATCGTAAATGTCTGTATTGACTTTGTTATTAGGACTGATCCATATTGGTTCCTAGCAGTTTATATTGTGTTGAATTTTGCGCCAATCAGCAGCCACCGAAATAACGCCTGCCACCGTGTCAGATGGGTCAGATTACGGAACCGCCATATTCTGAGGTAAATCTGACCGTCAAAATGGTCAATTCAATCATCGTTGTATTTTCAATGCAATTTCTATGTGGACTGAACTGTGCCAGCGATCTTTGAATCCTGGTGGTCGAGATTAATAGCCTCATACCCATGTCCTCATAACAAAGTTGCAGTATATTCCGTAATAGGTTTGTGCATATACAACCATGGTTGTATCGACCATTTCCGTTCTCAGATATAAGTCATATTCTTGGACACGGATGAAAAATGCGCATTACCCATGATACTTAGAGGACTCGGCTCAAAGTCACCAAGCATGCTTACATAATCATTTCACCTTAAACATTTCAAATTTTCTGCAGATAATTCTTTTGTATTCTATGCACGCTTGGTTGTTCTGGAGGACAGGTCTGGTCGATTTAACCTAATGACCTCCCGTGCAAGCGCCCTGTGTCACTTCATGTATATTGTCAAGGGTATTAACCCAGGAGCTAGCAGACAACTGTAACACATCTCAAGTACAAAGGTTTGAGAGATTAAATATGTTGACAGACTGACAGGGACCCATGAAACGTGATTCTTAAAGGGACATAATGGCATGAAAAAAATGACATAATGAAAAGGACCCTTACTGAAATCACTTCCACGAGTTTGAAAACAATTTGGATGTGTACATTATGTAAAAACAGTAAAAACAGGAAGAGTTGGGGGGTGGCAGTTTGTGGCAATTTCTGGGACAAGGATACTGACATTACTGCCAGCATATACCAAACTTAAAAAGCATGTTGTCATAAGCTCACAGACCATTGCTATTCTATATGTGCTAATCCCGGCTAATCCATCTTTCACTTGCCAGATCAATATCTTATACAAGCCTGAAGTACAATACCTGAATCCTGGTCTGAATGCTTTTCTGTTCCAGAAATTGCCACAAACTGCCACCTCCCCCTGAAACTCTTCCTGTTTTTACAGAATGTAAACATCCAAATTGTTTTCAAAATCGTGGAAGTGATTTCACTAAGGGTCCTTTTCATCATGTCATTTTTTATGCCATTATGTCCCTTTAAGTACAGCAAATGGTGTCTGAAGGAGAGGGGGCCAAGACAAAGTTTGTATAGGGATCAAATTTTTAAATTGATCCAATCATGTTGAAAATTATACCATGCTATTTGTCTAACCATAAAGATTCAGAAAAGGCATAGTTTGTACTATCTACAATGCAAAGTTAAAAAGCCATAGGCTAAAAACAGCAAAAATCAATAAAAAGGGTCAATTTCAGTTGTACAGGGGTCAAATTTTAAAGTTTTGAACCTCATAGTGACGTCATAATGGGGATGTTGGTACTTATTTTGATACCAATGAAAAGAAGAAACTCTAAGCTATCCAGTGGTACTAAATTTACAGGAATCGGATGTTCAGTAACGAAAATCACAGGGGCGTGGTAACCTCCCCCTTTGGGTGTTTTGTTTCAAAAAATGGCTCAGGTAGACGAGGGTTAATTTAAAATAATTTTAATTTCGTGATCTTCTTTTGAGTTAGTTCAATAAATGTTATGTTTGATGATCATCATGCTGCACTTGCTATTTGCAGAGAGTGCAAGAATTTGTTAGATTAAGTAAACTTGTTTTGTTTGCCTATATAACATGGTTTGGTGTTTTGGCACTAAATCCGTATAACCCAATCTAACCGACATGACTTTCGTTTTAAAAGGCTTCGGCGATCAATTAGTCTAGCTCCATTATTTACACGCATACCTGTCATACAACGCATGTTTTGCTAATGTACTTCAATAGGATTCTGGTTCACTTCAAAGAATGGATTGCATCTTATGAATAGTAATCAATCTTCATGTGAGGCCATGCCAAAAAAATTACAACCTCTCAGAATGAATAAAATCGGCTAAAACATTTAATGAAGTGACACTAATAAAAAAAATCACACTAAGTATCTGTTTATTTTTCGACCTGTACATAGGACTCCTTTACCTGTACACAGGACTCCTACTGCAGAATTTGTAATACAAGATGAGTGACGCCAAGCAAAGAACAGACATTGATCAAGCGAAGATATGAATTGGTAATGCAGTCCACAAGAAACACGGCTGATAAAAACGTTCATGTCTGGAGAGAGTGTGTTTGTGAAGGTTGACAATGCGCCGGTGTATCCCAAGTGGCGACAGGCTACATCAGCCTCCTCAAATCTCCATAATAGTCCACATATAGCTCCCCAATTAGAGACCCCGTCGTAAACCTGAAGAATACCGGCGCCGTTAACTCTCTTTTTCGTCAGTCGTAAAGTAAGAGAGTGGTTGACTATAGATGGAGAAATAAAACATCGACATACATTTATATCGAGAAATTAAGAGTAGCCAGGAGTGAATGTGACCACATGATGGATTGAAAACATATACGAGTATGGCAAGTATATTGCACAATAGAAAAACCAGGTTTTTCAATCGAAAAACAGGTTAATCGACGAAAAACCAGGTTTATCGACCGAGAAACCTGGGTTTTCGCCGGTAAACTTATTTTTTCACTGATAAACCTGGTTTTTCAAACGAAACACCAGGTTTTTCGAATTCGAGTGTCATAGTTTTTTGAAAAACCAGGTTTCTCGGTCGAAAAACCAGTTTTTCAAAAACTGTGACAATCGAACATTTTCGAAAAACCTGGTTTTTCGATTGAAAAGCCAGGTTTATCAGTGAAAAACCAAGTTCATCGGCGAAAAACTAGGTTTCTCGGTCGATTAACCTGGTATTTCAAAAAACTGACAATCGAATTCGAAAAACCTGGTTTTTCAATTGAAAAACCAGGTTTATCACAAAAACTATGACAATCGATTTGAAAAACTAAGTTTATCGTCGAAAAACCAGGTTTCTCGAACGAAAAACCTGGTTTTTCGAATGACAATCGAATTCGAAAAACCTGATTTTTCGATTGAAAAACCAGTTTATCAAAAACTATGACAATCGATTCTCCTCGAATTAAACCGGAATTTCCTAACCATAGTAAATTGCTATTTATGGCACACTACAGGAGCTCATGAGCTAGCAGCGCGCGCGATAGACTAACATGTCAACATTAATTCAGCTTGTTAAATCAATTAAAGAAGCGATATGTCGTTAAATAAAGAATAAATATTATAATTCATACATTGATATATTTGATTTAGTGACTTGTGGAAGAGTGCTATTGATATCACTTTTTAAAGTTTTAAACCTTTTAAACAGGTTTCTCGGTCGATAAACCAGGTTTATCAAAAACTATGACAATCAAATTCGAAAAACCTGGTTTTTCGATTGAAAAACCAGGTTTATCAAAAAAACTATGACAATCGAATTGAAAAATCAAGTTTATCGGCGAAAAACCAGGTTTCTCGGTCGATAAACCAGGTTTATCGAAAACTCTGACAATCGAATTAGAAAAACCTGGTTTTTCGATTGAAAAAACAGGTTTATAAAACAAAAAAATGACAATCGAATTGAAAAAACAAGTTTATCGGCGAAAAACCAGGTTTCTCGTTCGATAGACTTGGTTTATCAAAAACTGACAATCAAATTTGAAAAACCTGGTTTTTCGATTGAAAAACCAGATTTTTAGATCGAAAAACCAGGTTTATCGACGAAAAACCAGGTTTATCTGTTCTATTGTGCAATATACTTGCCATATATGAGTTCATATGTGACCCATTGACACACATGACCCTGATGAATTCAGCAGACTTTACGGAATAAAGTGCACTTTATTCCGTAGAATTCATCAGGGTCATGTGTGTCAGTGGGTCGCAATAGGAATCACACCACTAAATAACTCCCCATAGACTTGTGTACAAAATGACCTCTCAACAAATGTCAATTTATCGGCTATAAAGCGACTGGTTATTTCAAAACTGGATTTTTTGGGAAGATTAGGACCATAGCTCTTCAACAAAAATGAAAAAGTCATATGATGAAGGCCGATTTTTTGAGCTACAGAGCATCGAAAGATTTGCATGTTTTCAAAACGTCCACAACTAGTTGAAATCGTACTAGAAATTCAAATTGAAGAGTTTCCCCAAACCTTCAAAAATTATACAAAATGGCACAGAAAAAAATCTTTACCACCCAAATGGTTTGTAACTAGTCCACACATTATGACTAATTTCAAATTTCATTTAAAGACAACTTATAAACATTTTGTGACTCTTCATTAGGCAAGGGCCATATTTGGGACGCCAACACTGTCTCGGCACTGACGTCGTCTGCTACACCTAGTTTATTTAGTGGTGTGATTCCAATATGGCCATACCCCAAATATCGTGCATTGGCATTTTTAATCCTCCGATAAGGCCACCGGAAGCCATTCAATCATTAACGTATTGTCGCAACGCGTTGTGAGAAAGCCACAGCGCGTTGTGAAAATTGCACAACGCGTTGCCGAGATTTCAGAACGCGTTGCGGTGTTGGCTAATCAGAATGTACGCTTGAGTGGCCCCAAATTGGGTGTTAACAGATTATATTAGGAGTAGGCCTTCCCCGTAAGTAACTATCTATCTAACGGCCGCAGCCGAGATGCTGTTCACCATGTAGCGCCAAATGTCCCGTTTGTCATTAAGTTGGGGATGTCAGATGGATCCTGGTGGATGTCTCGAGCAATCATATCAATGTAAAGGGAAGACGACCCCTTGTTGGCACGGTAACTTCCAACATGTGACGTCTGAGACTACTTGATCAATCGCACGATGACAGTGACCAGCAAATCGTACACGGCGTTGGGCAACAGAAGATTAAATTGGAGGGATATCTCCATATATCTGTGCTTTGGTCTTGTGCTCACGCCAGGATATGTTTGAACTCGCATAAGAATCTTGGTGTAGGTGCCATCCAGTCTATCCTGTAGCTCTTTCTTCATGGTCCAGGTCTCAGATCCATATAACAGGATACTCTCTACACAGGCTCTAAAGAATTTTAGCTTGGTTGAATTGGAGATACCAGATTGCCATAAGTAGTGTCAGGCCCGTAGCCAGGATTTTTGCTGGGGGTGCGGATTTTTCCAAAAGTGGACCTTTTCCCCAAAATGTGGACCTTTTCACAATAGAGGGGGTGTAAATTTGTCAAAAGTGGACCTTTTTGCCCAAATATTGCCCTTTTTTGGACCAAAAAAAGCATAAACCCCTATTTTATCCAAGCTCGCTTCGCTCGCACACATCATTTTTGTGGACCTTTTTGGAATTTTGGAGATTTGGGTGGGTACATCGCACCCCCGCACCCCCTGGCTACGGCCCTAAGTAGTGCAGTTTATTGCAGGCATTCCAAGCCTGTCCTTTTCGAGACAGAAAGGCCCACTTTATTTGTACTATTACCGCGATAGTACAGGTCTGCCATTACAGTCCCACTATAAAGCCTTAACTAAACGGTAGTGGTTATAAGCTGGTCCGTTTGTTACCATACTGTCTGGGGAAAATTATGGTCTTCTGATTTGGGCCTGCCGCCTAAACCGGTTCATCACTTCAAGTACTCCATTATGTTGAGCACTAATTAGCACTTGATTAAAAATTGCATTCGCTACCAATATATAGGACTGACCATTCCCTGTTGACACAGGGAAAGTGGTTGCATTACTACTATATGCCGGGGGGCCACTTGTATTCCAAGGTGGATATTAGCTCGTGTACAAAAACGCTTAATTAGGGTCGTTTTTTGAGATCGGACGAGTACGTTTTCATGTCGAAAAATACGTGCTTAGGCGACGAAAAAAGAAAACCCTGTTTTACGGGCGAGCGGACCTTTCGAGTAGGGTCGGGCGATTTTTTTCTTTTTTTTCTTTTCTGGAGCTCAAAATTGGCCTAAAATAGCCCCAAAATCTGAAAAATCAAGAGAAAAAATGAAAAATGTTTACAAACAAATTTTCCAAAAAAAATTGCCAAAATTGGGCTAAAAACAGGCTGATTTTACATGATTTTTGGGAAAAACTAAAAAAAAAAAATCTGCAAAACTGAAAAATCAGGGTCGGTCGGGCCCGTAAAACAGGGTTTTTTATTTTCGTCGCCTTAGGGTGTAATATTTTGAGTACTTAAAAAAATTACATTGAAATGATGGACAATAGGGGGTTTTGTTCCCGATTTTCTTCTGATTTCAAATGGTAGATTCCCCGAGTGATTTTAACCGTTTTCAGCCTTATTTTATCTTATTTTCTCTATGTCGTTGCCGTGTCCCAAGTTAAAAGAGTGAAATAAAAACTTCAATGAAATCATGTGTAAAACTTTCCGTTATCAGGGCTAGTTACAATAAGAGCCTATAACCTGTAAAGTGGTTAAAAGGTACATTATAAACGTACTCGTTTAGGGTAGCAAAATTATGTCAACATACTTGTTTAGGGTGTATTTTTAAACTGTCATGCAAATTACTTGTTTAGGGTTTTAAAATTAAACCAAAACACTTGTTAAAGGTAGCAAAATCAAGCCCAGAGTACTTGTTTATGGTAGCAAAATCAACCCAAATACGTGCTTCGGGTGTTTTTCTTGCCAAGTGGAAATACGCGCTTAGGGTCGTTTTTGGGGAGGCCATACACGAGACATGATATCCACCTGGAATACCAAGTGCCCCCCCCCCCCCGGACTATATAAATGGTATGGGAAGGAAGTTACACAAAAACTGTGTGAACATAGGATAATTGCCCTTTATTGAAATGTATATTCTATGGTTGAGTTAAAAGGTTGTGGTAAACTATCCTGAAAATGAAAATGATTCAACCATAACGCATAATACTAACTAGAATTTCGCGTTCTCGGCTTTTAGGTTTCAAGTTTGCTGGCTAGTTGGGACGGTGGGGAGGCTGGTAAATTGTGCGTGTCATGGTTCATGTTGGGGGTGGTTGTGATGTTTCTGTTCAGAATCTTATCGGTCGCTCTGAGCCATTTGTAACTGAGGTTGGCTGAATTGTATGTTGAATTGAAGCAGAAGTTTTCTTGCAAGTTTTTTAGATTGTTGAAGTTATTCAAAAGATGAAATGTAATTCCGGCTGCATGTTCCGGCGACTTGCAAGTTTTTTTAGGGTGATCGTAACTGGAATAAGTTGGAGCCTCTATCGTACTCTATCTTCCAATCATGCAATATCAGTAGTGGAGTATGTTGGACTCGGTGAAAAGGGTGCTTGGTCACAGGAACGAAGATCAACTAAGTGGAGCAGGACAAAAAAATACAGTACTGGTGCAAGGAAAAAGAAAGGTCCGTGTGGCTAGCTTGCGGAGTGTGAGTGGTTTCAGGGCGACTCCGGAAAATGTCTCCAGTGACTGAGCTGAAACAGTTAAAGCTGGTAGGGGTTGTGTTCCAGCTGCAGATGGACGGGAAAAAGTGTGTGAACTGGTAGAGAATTCTACAGTGGTGCTGTTGTAGCTGTTGGTTGGTGGCCCCTAGTTTGGTTTGATATACACAAAACATGCAAGCGTTTGTAAGATGAAATGAAGGTCCAGAATTGAAGCTGTAAGTTGCTTGACAATTGCTTGGAATATGATCGCCATGGGTACAATAATGCAATTTCATTCGCGAACAAATCCTTTCGTGTTTAATTCTATATATTCTTTGTTTATTTTGATTTTTTTAATTATAATGTATATATTTTTATTCATGGTGTCTTTTGTTTTTAATATTGTAATTGTATAGTGTTCATCTTATTTATTATTAGTTTTTATTTTACTATTTAGTCTCCTTTAATTTGTTTATTCAATTTTTTATTTAAACGATTTACTTTATTAATTATTGGTATGTATCAAAATGTTGGGTTTTAATTTTGTAATTGTATTGGTGTTTATTACTTTGTTTTATTTTACTTAGTAGTCTTTTTTTGTTATGTTAATGTTATAGTTTAGTTTCATTTAATGATGTATATTATTATATTTTTGTGTATACGGACTTTGCATGATTTTATTAAGTTTTAAATATATTTTTATATCCTCCGTTATGTATTTTCTACCATTGGCTGTTATTTTAGATTTTTGTTTTTCTTTATTTTATTTTGTAATGAATTTTTTAAATTGATTGTTCCTCTTTATCATTTAGTATTTCTATTCCTTTTGGAAGGCGCTATGAAATATCGTCCCAAGTATGTATTATTTTTTTTTTTTTATTTTAACGATTTATTTAATGACCTACTAGCGGTTGCCCGCTTCGCCGCGGGCAACCGCTAAGCTGAGTTGAAGGGAGCGGTCACTAAACGGTGTTGAGCATCTTAACATGACGCAAATCTTTAAAGAGACATTACTGTATTTTCTCCAAGCTCGTTTATTTGCCTATAGCCTAAATGTGTCATGTCACGATGCTGTAAACAGAGCTATGAAGCCAGGGAACATTTAATTACTGCCAACATTATTGAAATGTGACACCAATGACTCGCACGGCACTCCCAAAGGACCCCAGTTGGGTTGTGGTCGGAGGAAAGGGGTTTCTCAGTGATGTAGCTAATGGGGTGAATGAGGGAAAGCCTTTGGGAAAAAGTTGAGGAAAATCGGGAAGTTTTGACGGTAAATCATTGAAAAAATCAGTCGTTTTGGAACGCTTGTCCTCCGATCGGGATGAATTCCTCTGAAGGCTATCTGCCTGAACGCGCTTTGCCCTTGCACGTATGGCGGCGTGCCATCCTCTAAGGGCGCTGAACGGACCCCAGCTCCATAGATATATACGGGATGTCTTCGCTAATCACCTTAAACAGTTTCGAAGGGGTTTTAAAGGGGGGGGGGGGGGTTAGTTGATGACGCGTATGTTAGGCTGTAATACAGGTATCATTGTCACTCAACTCTATTTTTAAAACCATCGCATCCAAAGGACTCCCATTTTTTGACCCATTTGAAATATTTCACTCAAAGACCTTACTTTAGAAATGTCGACCAGCCACAAAAAAAAAAAAAATCACCTCTTTAGGGCAATTGGCTGTCTATCACCAAGAACCCGTGTGCACATCACATCCGAATCACCGAATGCCACACTAGCTTGAAAGCACCAGCCTTAAGGTTAAATCATATTTTCATACGGCGGTGTTCCGGATCGATCGGAGGTAAAATTCAGTTTTATTGCGCTTTGTGCAAACCATTCTAACGTAATGCAAATAATAATTTGTTAATATTTCCAGACTGACATTCAACGTGATAACCAAATAGTGGTACATAGGGCCTATTGGTGGCAAATTCTTGCCCCTTCCGGGCACAGAGCTACAGATTGTGGCATTCTGTATAGGCCGACCTTTGCTCCGACTCCTATTGTCCATTCTGCATGTTCCGATCTGTTCCTCTGGCCGTGGCGGCGCCATGCAGACTTTCTGGTTGGGGGGGGGTGGTTTCGGGGTAGGGGGTGGGGAAGAAGTTAATTTTGGGAAAAACCCACATTTTTGCAGATGGTTAACCAATTTTAGTCCAATTTGCTGTTTTGCCAAAATTTTGTGATTTTTGGCTCCCAAATCACTGATTTTTGCTAAAGATCTATTATTTTTTTCTGGCGGGGGAGAGGGGAATTTTTGTTTTTGGGGGCTTGTGTGTTCTTGGCGGGATACTGGAAAAGAAACAATGGGTAAATGCACACACCCCCGCCCCATTCCCTGGCACCGCCGACCCTGGGTGCCATTTCTGCATTTCTGATATCTGTTCCCTGGCAGTGGCAGCGCAAAATACTTCTTTTCGGGGGGGGGGGGATTCGGGGGAGGGGGGAAGAAAGTTAAATTTTTTGAGAACATAAATTTTGTCAGGTTTTTAACCAATATTGGTCCCCAATGCTGTTTTTTGGGCCAAAATTTTGGTGATTTTTGCCAAAGACGCGTTATTTTTTTTCTGGAAGGGAGGGAGACCTGTTCTGGCCGGGGAGGATAACATGCTCCCCTGGCACCGCCACTGTCTTGTGAGCAACCCATCCTAGCTAAACTACGCCAAGGGACCAAGTTGTAGGATTTAATAAATATGTTATTTGGTTTTTCTGGTTGGTGTTGACCACACTGACAACATTAATTTTCATGCAAATAATTTTTTGATCGTTATTGGTCCATTTTGGGGAGTACACACGACAATTAGCAATGATCAAACAAATGTCAAATAATGCATTCATAATTTGCACTTTTGATGGCCATGACTACTTCGAATAAAAAAACTATAAATTTAGAATTTGTCATACACTAAACTTTAATTTGTAATGCACTATACAGGCAAATTACCGACAATTAGTTTATTCCTAAATTGTCAGTAATTTTAAAATGAATTTTATAAACCATGAGAATATCAGTTATGATAGAAATCATTTTGAAAGGGTATAATTGTTAATTGAACAATTATGAAACATTTTAGCTTTATTTTTAAAATGATCAAAAATTCCAATTGCATGACAATTTTTAATTTGGTCAAATACGACCCGTTCGTGAAATTAGTGTTTTCAGTGTAATGGACAAGATGAAAAATCATGCAAACATAACGCCGATGTTGAAACACCTTTGACGGGCTTTTGAATGACCATAAAAGTATTTCATGTCTATGATGAACTAGTTTTTCAATTACCGCTTTAACTACTTTAACTTGTATAATAATTCAGGCATGACTGTAATCGATTTTATTTTTCTTATTCATACGACAAAAATAATTCATTTTTTACCCATTTGGCCCTTTCGTGAGCCGGCCTATTGGTATGTACGTGTCTGTGTGTACGTGTACGTTGTCTGAAATGCAAATATCCGGCAAAATATATATTTTTATTGTTGTACGACACCAATTTTAAGGTAGACAATTATCAAACATCATCTGCAAAAATCATGTTGACAATGCCTTCACACACTATATACCACCACGGTGGACCGTGAACTGAATAAAATGAAAATGCATTGGGGAGGCTCCACCGCGAGGCACCAGTGGGGAGGCGGGGAAGTGGCGGCATGCAGATGTCAGAAGCAAAATGACGGGAAGAAAACTAACTGGATTGTTGGCAAAAAAAGTCAGCGATTGGGCCAAAAATCACCAAATTAAGTAAATGTCAGCGTTTCGTACCAAAATTTATTAAAAATCTCGACTCAAAAAAAACCACCCATTGCTATCCAAATTTGACATGAGAACTTGATATAGGCCTACCAGAAGGCTGAAATTGGGACCGATGTCTGTAGCACGACTCCG
>JAMKCH010012463.1:0-26924 GCA_023653785.1 Ophioderma brevispina | reverse complement strand
GTCAAAGGTTGAATGGGGTTCATGAGAGGTCAAGATGTGTATGCCCGGCAATGTTTCGAGCCAGTGATATTTGTGACTGAGTCTGATATATATTGGATACTGTGTTTAGGTAGGATACACAAATTTCTCGGTCCAAAAGCTATGAGTTTGGAAAATATTTTGCAGTCGTGGACGACAAGCGCAATATTTTCCAAAATTCCAAAACTCCCATAGCGAGACCGATAAATTTTTATCCTGCGATAAAAATATCCATATTTCATTATTTTTGTTTTCAAAATCTGAACTTGAAGGCCCAACTGTGAGCGGCCTGACCAGGGCTTCAATTGTGTAGAGTACTGCGTCATCCTATAGGGGGGGGGAAATTAGGGAGGGTGAAGAGAACGAATTTAGAATACTCATGAACCAGTACCACACTAGGAAATAAAAATTAAAGTTAGTAACAACCAGACACCAGGGCACAAGAAATGGAACTAGTAACCCCAGGAACACCAAAATGGAACCAAGACACCACGAACCACCCAAAAATTACAAACAGTAGAAAAGCAAAAGCCACAATAATGACACCCCAAAGAAATGTAACATCCTAGACTACTTCATTCCAATCAGTACCTCACAGAAAAACTCATGTCCTGCTGGTCTTTTAAAACTCATGTCATGAATCTCAAAAACTCATGTCCAACCGTCTCAGGTGCATGCTTTTATTGTACATTAAGCTGTGTACAAAGGTAAAGGATTGAAGATTCTGAAAACATAAAAATGAAGTTATTTCGGTCAACGTATACAAGATGGCCTTGACCTAAGATCCATATCTCACACCTGATAATTGTTGTTACCTACTAAGATTGTTTTGGAGTCATAAAAATTGTAACAGAGATCTGGGCAGTACATAATTGTTGTTTGGAGAACAGACCAACTCTGACACTGATGATGGGGTAAAAATCACAATAAGTTTTTGCATTTCATTTGCCTTTTACTCATGTTAAACATGTCATGCTTATGTTTCATGAATTAGGCAGACCAGAGGAAATCTGAATCATTTGAAATGTGCATAAAAACTTACAATTTTTGTTTGTATATTACTGTCAACCCAATCAATGAAAAATGGTGAAGTATCGATGATCACTTTCACACAAAATTTTGATTGGTGACCATTTCCATGCACTTTTCTTAAGCTGGTTGCAATTTCCTTAAGCTTTTTTACCCAACATTTTCCAGAGGTGCATTAAGACAGACTTATATTGCTCCAGTTCAGTCCTGCAGGATAAAAGGTGATGTGACTTATAGGCCTATGCTATTTTGCGAAATGAATTGAAACGGACTCAGTGCACCCATTGGATACATGCTTCATTTCGTTCGTCATAGTATAAAAATGTATGATAAACGGAATAAAGCTTTTAATCCAATTGGTGCACTGAGCCTGTTTTTTCGTTTTCCTTTTCATTTCATCTCATTTCGCAAATATCTTTAGCCCTTATTAGTAAGCGCAAGAAAAGTTACAGCTAACTTGGAGATTCACCACATTTACATTTGGGTTTGTCATCTTGCGAACCAATTTAGAAAAGCGCTATACTGTGGCCCACAAGCACAGATCCAGTATTTACATGCTTGTTTGTCAACATTAATATGCCGATAATCACATTCTTTCTTCACCATGTCAGCAACAAAAAAGTATTTTGGCTTCAGTCTTTTGACATTGCAACAAAGAGAATGGTCGTGAAACTCGTTATTTATTGAAGTTTAAAAAAAATCAAATACAAAGGTGGCAGGCTTTCAATATATTAGCAAAATACATAATTAACATCTCAAGGTTATGATAAAAACAAGGTATATTAGTACTCTACATGTAAAAACCCATTTTCATCCTATCTTGTGAAATCAGCTTTGGTGTGTTTTTTCATTCTTTCTTCTTTTGATGGAAGGTCAAGCACTGTCAAAAAACATATTCTCAATCGGTAGCCCACATCGCATACTGTCTTATCTGAACATTTTTTTTAGATATTTGGTCTGGATGTGATTGTTGAGTAACAAATAAACAAACTACAAAAGTGGGGTGTGCCCTCTTACTGAGAATATTAATTAGGCCTATGTGTCTTATTATGATAGTTAATTTTTGCAGTTTAAATAAGACTAATTTACTAAGAGCAGGCTAATTCAGCATGAGAATTTTACTATTATCCTTATATCTTCTGTGTCGTATCAACAGTGCGAGCGTTCTCCTCACAGTGAAACGTGTTCACAAGACTGTGTTATCTTCAATCTTCAACAGTACGAGCATTCTCCTACCTGAAATTAGTTTCCACATATACTTGTCCTCTCATCCTCTGTTTTCTATCACAAAAAGCGGGAGCAGAATCAAAACAAAAAACGAAACGGCGATATCTTTTAACATAGAGAAAATCTATGTACTTTGGAGATTGCATAATATAATATTAATAACAAAAAAACCAAATGTAAAACATCTTGTAATTCTCTACTATTCTAAGCATTAATTTGCCATAAAGAATATGCTCTGGTAGTGGTTGTACATGACACGAAATGTTTCCGGAAAGATTTCAAAGCAATTTGTTTCTTGGAAGTGGTGTTTTGGTCAGATAAGACATTATGTGATGTGGCGACAGATCATCAAAACTAAAGCATACTTTTCTCCTTAAAGCCAAAAGGACAATTTTTTGTGTGACACTCTACCTGAAAATGATCCTCTTGGATTTCACCTTACTTTTTCTTTAGAACCCTTTCCCAATTTTCGATCAACGAAAATAAAGCTTATACAGACAGCTGCTCTCAAAATCAGCCCGAAGAAACTGCACACTATAATGGTTGCTGCTATCATTTGATCCCCGTTATTAGAAGAGTCAGGCCAGTTCAAACCAAGCTATGCATTTAAAAAAAAAATAAAAATTGGTCTAAGCAGCCCATATCGCTGATGCTGTATACACTGAGAAAAGTGAAAGTCATACTGAAAATAAGCTTATTAGCAGCCCATATCAGCTGATACTGTATTCACTGAGAATAGTGAAAATTACACTGAAAATAAGCTCATTGGCAGCCCATATCAGCTGATACTGTATGTATACACTGAGAATATATACTGAAAATCACACAGAAAATAATCTCATTGGCAGCCCATATCAGCTAATACTGTATACACTGATAATAGTGAAAATCACACTGAAAATAAGCTCATTGGCAGCCCATATCATATGGTGCTGCATACACTTTGAGAATGAACTACTGAATATTACACTCATATTAGATGGTGCTGCACATATAAATGAGAATACTTCTGTGAAAATTACACTGAAAATAAGCTTGCTAAATACACTGAGAATAATGAAAATCACACTGAAAATAAGCTCATTGAAAGCCTAGTACACTATTGAGAGTAAGACTAAATCTTTCTAAATCGTTGTATTCCAATCTTTCAAAATCAAAGGAATTAAATAAAGGGCATTTCATGAACCACAACACTGCACCTCCACTAAAATACCTAAACAAAAATCTTAACTATTACTGAAGGAGAAGCCTATGTGCACATTTGATTTTAAATTCACAATTTTGTATTTTCTGTCAATGAGCTTATTTTGAGTGTGATTTTGTATTTTCTGTCTATGGGACCCTGTAATACAAGCATTTCCTCATAACACCACATCGCAAGATTGGATTCAAATGAAATCTTGGGAATAAATTTCTCTCTACGATATCTAGCAAACCATACATAAAAGGTGCTAGAATCACAAAAATGCAACAAAATCTAGTATGTAGATGTAATTCTATAAACTGCTGCTCATAAAGTTGGAATCATTTCTTTTTCAGACCCAATCTTAAAACATATTTGAATGCTTCAGTATATACCCATGCAGGTAAAGTGAATCAACGCATAATTTTGAATTATGTAACAATGCCATTTGTTGGGAGCTATAAAAGGTCAGACATCTGTTGTTTGTTCTTTTTCCCTGCTCCAAGCCTGTGTGCAACAAGCCCACATTTTTTCACAGTTAGTTGTTACCTTTACAACAAAAACTGACACAGAGGTTCCCTAGGCTATGCCTCGTCCAACGAAATTATCAATATGCCGAAGAGTGCTTGCACTCCGACGGGAAGGGTACAAACAACCCAAAGTCGCTGATTTCCTGCTATCGCAGAGTATGGTCTGTAAAATCCCCAGACATCATCGAGAGTTGGGTCATTTGAGGCCACGAAAAATCTCCAGGACAACCACGATTGACTACCAGATGTGATGATCGCTGACTGCTTAATCTGTGCCGTATGTGACAATTTCTTGAGGCACAGGGTGGAGCAGATACCATGGCCTGCTTGCTCCCCTGATATGAACCCTATTGAACATCCCTGGATGCCTTAGGCCGAGCCATCAATGACAGGGACAATCTTCCTCAAACTTTACAGGAGTTAGCTCAGGCTCTGACTAATGAGTGGGACGCTCTGCCCATTGACATCATAAACAACCTTGTGGACAGTATGCCGCGACGTCTTGATGCACTGATTCATGCCAGGAGTGGCCATACTCGAAGTGACTGATTGACATTTAAAACAGTACTATTGAACATTTTGATGCATGAAATCACCCAAAAATGTGTTATCTGTAAAACTGACTGATGCGAAAAAATTGTAACAAAATCCTTAAATCTCCCCTGTTCAAACATCCCCTTTTTCTTTCAGGCTAAGGACACAGTTCGTAAAGGGTTAATTGGGGACTAAGTTCATGGTGATATGTTCGGAAGAGACTGATCAATCAAGTAGTGTGGCGATATACATCCTAGATATCATAAATAACTTGCACTGTAAGAATCATTCCATAAAAAGTGGTAACAAATATTTGACTCCAACTTTATGAGCAACAGCGTATGAAAGGCTTTCAGTGAGCTGCAGGGATATGACTGAAGATATAACAGACTACCTTTCAGCTATACATTTAATATGCATACCGACCTCTCTCATCAACATTTGTTATTCAACACTTACATCACTTATTTTGTAAATAATATATCCAGGTTGCATCCAACTTGTCAAAAAGACGACCCATGATGTCACCTTATTCTCATATCTCATCTACAAAAGAAACCCAAACATCAGTTGCATTAAATTGGGATTAACCTTTGCAGTCATTTCTGGTAGTTTCTCCATCTCCAGCACAGTAGATTTTATAGCAAAATGTTTAAATAGAGATTACAAAGACAAATTTTATTTAGATTTTGCAACTAAAGCATACCTGCCAACATTGGAAAGTCAAAAATCTTACCTATGAAAGTGCAGAGCACACACTACAAGCACCATGACACTCAACACTAGCAAAATGGGGTCCAAGGGTCTGCCTTTTGGGCCCTGATGGGGTCCAGGAGCCTGCCTTAGGGTGCCTGAAGGGGCCAGGAGGGCATGGACACCACATTTGAAATTTTCTTTTTGAATTTTAAAAATATTTTTCTTTGCAAACAATTTTAAAAATCTTATTAGTAAGATTTTCTGCTGTCAAAAATCTTGGAAATCTTACTAAATAAGATAAAATCTTACTAGTTGGCAGGTATGCAGTAAAGGTTTATGAATTCTAAAATTCTCACATGCCATTGTGAAGATGCCTGCAAATTAAAATAAACTAATATTTTATAAATTCTCCAAATTTACTTAATCTTTATAATTCCAGACATTATTCTTAGAAAACCAACAACGAACAAGAATTCAAGTGGAATTAATGTTTCAATATTATATACATGTAACCGAGCTTAACCTTAGGACAGGAGCCCATGTTTATTCATAATAAAATAGAGCGTTCACCGAACGCATGTGTCGTCCGCCATCATGATTTGTTGAGGCTAGCTGAGCTGCTCTAATGCTTTCATATAAATATGCCTTTTGCATGCATGGGGACTTAAAGACACAAGGACATTTCCAGAAAAAATACCCCCAATTTTTTTGGAACCCTGCAGGTTTTTTGTATATTTGGAATGCTTACCAATGTATTATATCACACCTGAAGTGAATAAGCCGAACACGCCGCCTTTATGTAATAAGACAATGATTTAGTATTTTCTGTTGTGCACAACAGAAAATCAAAGCAAGGTTTTTTATAGGGACGATTACGATAGCAGTCAAGTTCAAAACAGAGTTTTTTTTGTTTTCTTTTGAAATTATTTGTCCAATAAACCTTCAAAAACATTCTTGGTAGGTTTTCTACAACCTATCAATTGCAAATTGAGAGAAATTTGTATCCTAAAAAAATCTCCTTGTGTCACTTTAAGGTGCAACAAGAGATTTCATATAACAGGTGTCCCTAAAAAATGTGAAAAATGTGAAAATTCTGATTTTTTGCTCTAAAGATTTCTATCAAAAATATCCCCATGTGAAATGATTAAGCTGAAAATCATTTCTTTGGTACAAAAAATGTAATAAAATGCAATAAAAACAAACTTTATGCATTTGCATTGCCTTAAAAACAACACCAGTGCGCCTAGGGTTTTATTACCTAATGAAGCTAAGGCAAAGCCTTTTTTCCTTGGTCCTTATATACTTTATTCGATCTCAAGTTTGAGGGTGACATCATGACGCGACCTTGCATTTGCTAAGCATTTCGATTGTACTGCCTTTGTTCGTGTGCGTAAATGCTGTAATTCCAAAGTCGGTTTGTGCGTTTTTAGGGTGTGAAACCTAACACGCACAGTCACGTCTCCCTCAATCTTGAGATCAAATAGAGTATAGCTAGGGTTTTCATGCACAAGTTGCTGGTGACATTTATTGCATATTTGATGAGCTAATTTGTATAATATATGCAAAAAATACAAATTAGTTAATGTTTAATCTTGTCTGCCAACTTCATTTTGGCTTCTAGGTGATCACAAAAGTAGGCAAGACTATAATAATTTGAGAAACACCTTCTTGACCAGTTTGAATTATATATTTTGTGTCCCTTAAAAATGCAACAAGAGATTTTGGGGTACCGATATACATGTATTGTGTCATATGCAGTGATTTCATAATTTGCCCCTATTGTAAATTGGAAATTTCACAATTTTGAACCAAAGAAATGATTCTCAGCTTAATCATAGGGATATTTTAAATAGAAAGCTTTACTTTAGTGATTTTTGATAGAAAGATTTACATTAGTGCAAAAATCAGAATTTTCATATTTTTAGGGACACTTGTCATGTGAAATATCTTGTTGCACCTTTAAGAGAATACCCTGATGTACTCACAGAACTGTAGCCCAGTAGAGCCCAAATCACACCGTAAGAGACACCCAGACCGAGCACCAGCTTTTCCTCCAAGTCAATTACGGTTAAGCTGTCATTCAGGATCAGAAAGACGAGACTCATCTGAAGGATGAGAAAGAAAACAGCCAATTGGGAGTTAATTTTACTACTACAACTTGATCACAAAAATAAAAGAAAACACAAAAAGGTTTGCTGTTTCTAAAAATAATGCCATAATCACAGGGCTTAAGTTGATATTATGAATCAAACAGATGGGGTAATGCTCCTACGCAATGCTATGGAGTTATCTTGGCTAGTCATCCAAAACTTCAAGGGATAAACAGCGATTTGCTAATCCGAAAAATCGAAAAAATCATCAAAATTCGTATTTTCGTATATTTGTTATTGGCATGGATGTACGAACATAACCTGCAAGTGGTTGGTTTGAAATCTGTGTATTAAAAGGCAGTACTTTTAATCTGATTCTGTAATTTCTATACGTGCGTATCAAAATTCCGACTTGTGATCAAAAAAGTCTTTCCCTACGAATATCCCAGATTTTAAGTGTGATATTGTGCACCGAGATCTATACAGTTTGACCTAAAAACACAAACATTACTGATCTTTGTTTATTCTGTACTGTTGTAACTCACAATCAACTGTTTAGTGTAGATATTGAGATGTCATTGTTGTATGTCTATTTGCGGGAGACGGTATGAAAAATTTCCTCAAATATTTCATTTTGTTATTATTTGGTGGTTTGTTTCAACATTAAAGCAGTTATATGTAATTGTACACAATTATTCCTATAATTTATAAGATGAAAAAATGCATTTCCACATTTTTTTATTCTCTCGCATTATCGCTGCTAATCCATTTAATGTTATTTGGTAATGATGAAGCTATAGTTTTCTTGGTGTAAAGAGATAGCAAACTGATAGTGTACCTCTAGATTTTTTTGCCCTGCCTAGGAACCCATGAGTTCCAATACAAAGCATTTGATAACACTGTTCAATATGGATGATGCTTTAAAATACAATGGACCAGCATTGTGAAGGGATCATAGCCATGCATGCTGTACTTAGATGTTTTACAAAGTGAGAATCCATAAAAGTACACTATTTGGTCCTCATTAATACCAAAGAAGATGGTGGCAACTCTGGTAGTAGATGAGCATTGGCGGTACCCATTCTCCGTTTCATCCCATATATAGTTCTTACCGTCAACTGAAGGTCAAACTTGAGAAGGCTCTCTGTCAAGAACACTTTGGTGCATAACACCTGCAACTGTACATTGGCTCCCACTGTACGGAATATCAGGTTTTTGGATTCATGGTACTGCTTTGCTATTAGTAATCCCATTACTATATCTACTGGGCCAAACACACAGATGAGGACCAGTCTAGCCTGTCAAGAAAAAATGGAGCTTGTAATCTGAAATGCTTAATGCCACTTAGGGTTGCAAAGGGGTGGAAAGTTTCCGGGAAACTTTCCGGGAATTTTGAAGGGCCCGGGAATATTGGGAATTTTCAATTTTGGCATTTATTATGTTTTAAACATTTTAAAACATTTTGTCTCCAGGAATAAATTAAAAACCATGTTTGTTAGGCCTTTCTTTCAATTAAAAATATGACATAATGGTACAGGCCAATTGATTAAAGACTTAGTTTTTACAAGTAGTGTTATTTTCTGATTTTTATCAGAAACAGGGGCACTCGATAGAAATCTAGCCAAAATTCTCAAAGATCAAATGCGCACAAATGCACACTACCACAACAAAAATATTTGTAAAGGTCTTGTTTCCTTGGACTACTTTTAAATACATATTTAAAATACATTTTGTGTTAGGGACCTATGAATTTGCATTTGAACTTGGGATTCAGTTCAAACAATTATTACTCAGAGTATAATTAGTCTGCTTTTAAAATATATTAATGCCACCTTTTTCTTTCAATCTGGAGCAAGGCTGATAATTTGCAAGCAAATAACTTGACAAGATATGGTTTACAAACCAGTTGCAAATGAACAGGAATTCAAGTATAATTAGCACACAATAAGATTACAGCATGCCTGAGAATTTTTAGGCAATTGCCCGATTTCAGATTTTCAGGGAAATCCAAATTTCAATTTTATTTATTTGTATCCTGTTTGGAGGCATTTTGGGTTGATGCAGTAAAATCGACTCAAAAATGGGCTACAAAAAATTGTGGAAATTTAGATTTCCCAAAAATCTAGCTGATTTGCTGAATTTCCACTGAAAATTGTCATGCCTGTTACAGGAAGCAGTCAAACCTTTTAAGTTAAAGTTGATTTTGAAGATAAGTTCTCATAATCTAAGGTGAACTCAAGGTGGGTAGTTAACAGAATACAAACTACAAGACCAGTGAGTGATAGAATACAAAAATAAACAGTTGGTGGTTTTCATTTTCTCAGTTGTTTAAAACATGCTTGTTTTTACTTGTATGTTCTTCTGTAGCCTTTCAGTTGTACAGAGTAATATCCTAATTTGAACAAAAGGACCTTTCAATTTCAAAAGATTGTTTTGAAAATTCCCGAAAATTCCCAAAATGTCCATGGAAATTTTCCGCTCTGAAAATTCCTCGGAATTTTGCAACCCTAATGCCACTGTATGAACACATTTTGTGTTTGACCACAGCAAAACTATGCAGTTTGGTGAGTCCAAGATAAAAATTAAAAATGAATAATGAACATGGTAAAAAGTAAAGAAAGAAACCTAATGGCCAAAAAAGTAAAACGTTTTCTAGGACTTTGTTCAACAGACAAGGTGGTTCTTGCAACTCGCCTGTTTTGCGATCATCTGGAATAGTTAAAGGGGGATGACCCGATTTAAGTATATAAAGTTTTCATCTTCATGGAATGGCCTCCACCCCAAAACTCCATTGCAAAGTTTTGTGCCAATATTTCAATCCCTTTTGTTGTGAGATCTAAAAATGTGATTTTGTAAGCCCATAGAGTACTGTGTAAATATTGGTCAACCAAAATGAGACCCATTTTCGCTCATAATTTCAAATCAAACATTCTTTAGCACCAAGATTTCACAGCTAGGGTAAATGAGAAAATTAGTGGCTTTCTTCAGATAACAAAATTTTTGACAACTTCCAATAAAATCTGGGGTTCTAGAGATGTGCATGGAGGTACATTTGTACATTCATACAGAAAAAAGTGATGACTAGGTTTCTCCCTGACAAAAATGTATGCAGTGTACATTGCTAGAATTGAGATAGAACACTGTGACATGTTGTACCTAGATGAAATGGAAGCAATAGCTGGTGTGTACTTAGAAAAATATTTGTACACTTGACACACAAACCTTGGGAAGACAAAAGCGATAGTGAAGGTGGAGGTGAGGTGTTAGTAAGGTAGACCAATGTGGAATATGTGGGAAGAGGGTAAAAGCAATTCAGTATGGTGTGAGAAATGTGGGAAATGGCTCCTTGGGAGACGCACAAAGATAAAGAGAGAGTGACCGGAAGTTTGGCAAGAGATTTTGTGTGTGGAAGATGCAAGAAAAGAGCTAGAGGGATGGTAGAACAGGTGGAAAAGTTGTGTGATGAGGTAGAATCGGTGAAGGAGTGCACATACCTGGGGGACAGGGTTAGTGGGGGTGGTGGATGCGAGGCGGCTGTGACAGCTAGAGTGAGGAAAGGGTGGGTGAAGTTCATGGAATGTGGAGAGTTGTTACACATGAAAAGATCTCCTTTGAAGATGAAAGGAATGGGGTATAAGAGTTGTGTGAGATTGGTGATGCTGTATGGGAGTGAGACATGGTTGTTAGAGTTGTTCCTTTGAAGATGAAAGGAATGGGGTATAAGGAGTTGTGCGAGATCGGCGATGCCTGTTGGGAGTGAGACATGGTGTCTGTGCGAAATGAGACGGGATTGAGACAGAGTTAGTGATTGAGTATTAAATTTAACGACAACTCAACACGATTGTGTCATATCGTGTCCTTTCATTTGTCATTTCCATTATATAAAAAACAATGCAATATTAAACTTCATATTCAATTCAAATACAAATTAACAGTACAAAAGATACCATCATACAGTGAGAACCAGATCATCACCGGGCTATCCATTTATCAAACACTATAAACTCGAACTACCTTGCAAGATACACTTATAAAACAGGCATCAATAAACAGTTTCACAAGATATACTGATCAATTTCTAACTCTTACACATCATAGACCGATGGCAAAGGTCATCACTCATCCAAGTATCAAGCAAAAACTTCAACTTCATACAAATAATCGACAATCCATCATAACATGCAAACATGAGATCCCGCTTTACACAGACCAAATAGATGGTCTCATACAGGTACATTTTATAAATGGCTCCAATACACTTGGGCATGTATGCCCCAACTGATAGATTTTAAATTAATCATCAACAATTATACAGTACAACCCCTAATACATGCTACTATTACTTTACAAAAAAATAAATAGGTGGTCTTACCTATGTAACAAATGTAATTATAAATTGTTTGTTTTTTTCATGTTAATTGATTTAAGCTACATGTATTAAACGAGTAATACAACAGAACATCCTAAATAATCAATTACCCAGTCGATATCATCACACATTTAATAATATATCCTAAATTTAATACAACCCCTGTTCAAATAACAGACGATTTTGCCCCTTTTAGTCGCCTTTTACGACATGCAGGGGAACACGTCAGGCCAATTCTTAACCCGAACCCGCATGGGGGCCCCATTTAGTCGCCCGTGTAAACTACATGCAGGGGAACACATCCGAGCCAATTCTAAACCCCGAACCCGAAGGTGGGGGTTTGAGACAGAGGAGCATGATAAGAGCGATTTGAAGTGTACTTGGTATGGGCACGTGCTGGAGGAAGGATGACGAACATGTTTAAGAAGGGCTTTTGAGTCTGAGGAGGGCGTTTGAGGAGGGGAGGAACAACCCACACAGAAGACCATGGAAAGAAGTGGAGGTTCTGAATATTGCGGGTTGGGTTGATTAACGCATTGAACGGGCAAGTGGCAAAGGAGGGCGCTTGCTATGATTGAGGTGAATCCGGCCATCCCCTGTTTTGCGGGGAACAACACCGATTTAAATATTGTTTTACTTCTACTACTATTGCTACTAATTTATATATGCATTGCACTACCAATTTACGGAGTTCTCCCTTCCATTTGGTAAATGTCTTCGCAGTCTGTGCATAGTTGAATTGTACATAGGCAAAAGTAAGACCATACAACCCATGACAAGGCCAAGTACTAACTACTTTCAAACGCCCTCTCTCGTCCAAAGACCCCATTCAGAATGTAAAAGATTAGAAACATTTCAAAACAAAAACAGGCATGACAGGATGTTTTTGAAAATTGAAAGGTAACCCGGGATTGCTTCAGTAATGCAAATCTCTTTTGAAATGGAAACTACTTATCCCTACTTAGTTAATTATCCACTTGTTCTTTTGTGTTTGTTTGAAAAAAAAAGGTGGGTGACCTGATAAAAATTGACATCTATAGTGTTAGGTCCAAAAGGTGACCTTCGCTTTCCTACGATAGCACCAGAGCGGTATAAAGGACACTTTTCGGACCTAACACCTATCTGTATAGCATCAATATCCCCTTTTAACGGCTCCCCTACCAACCCTGCTTGATATCTTAGTTGGGAAAGCCCCACCTACTGGTACTACGAGGTCTTCGTTGAATCCGCCAAGTGCACAAGGGTTTTTTTTTTTCAACACTAATATAATGTGCGCTGGCCATTTCCAGAGAAAGATCAATTAATATAGACACCAACCTCCTTTAGGTCCCTCATCACTATATCAGCTGTCTTTCAATGTCAATCAGATTCCATCAGGAATCACATACCCATTCTTACATGGAACATTTCAAAGGGTGATCCCCTGCCTTAATTGTCCCCCACGCCCCCCCCCCCCCCCAAAAAAGTTGAGATTTTCATATAATACGTAACCATATGCTGTTTTTTTCTAATCTTTATCTTACTTGAATCAGATTGGTTTGGAAGAAATTTGCAATGTTTGTATTTATTAGTAATGGACAGAAATTACAACACAAGTGGCCTAATGCAGCATAATATGAAAATGCAGTGGACTATGCAGCATATATCAGAATAACTGAAGTTTTGGAAATAGCATTTGTCTCAAATAAACCTAAACCATAATGAAGGTGGCTAAGATCACCAAATTGCGACCTTTTATCAAAATGCAGCATGTGTTGATCGGTATTTAGGGTACTTAGGTTGAGTTTCAAAGCCATGAATGTACCCATTATCGTAAAAACTTGCCTTCGCATCAGGCAGCCCTAGTTTCCAATTGCATTGCAGCATGCAACATGCCTGCTGATGCAGGGGTAGAATTTTGTTCTGAGTGCGAGAATCCAGTCATTGATTCCCAAGACAACAACAAATTTTTGCGAGAATCATCTAATCAGTAGCGTGTTAATTTCTGACGTTTAAACGAGAAGCAACAACATTGTTTTATTCCGCAAATCAGTTTCGATAGATCCTTTACGAGAATCGATTATCAGATTCTCGCCGAAATTCCTATCCCTGTATGCACAAAATTCCATTTATCTGGCCCTGTGATTGGTTGGCCAGCAATTTTTGGCCCTATAACTTTCCACATACACTTCGCTCTTTGTCCTCCTCCCGGGGGCACTGACCTAGGTAAGTGATACGTTTTGCTGCACTCAACCTCCAAGTAAAAGCATAATTTCAGTTCTAATGGTCCCTATTTGGAAAGTTTTTGCCTCTGAACTAACTTTTAGCCAAATTTGAGTTCCAAGGCCTGCAAAATTTCTCACTGTTTCATGGCTAAAATAAGTACTAGTACCTAGCTTGCGTGCTAAAATGAGTGCAAAAGTCGGGTGTTATGTGTTAAGAATTGAATTTTTGTTGGATCATTGATCGTGGGTTGAAGTGTAATTTCCCAACTGGTGCATTGAAATTGGGGATTGACTCAATACAACAAACCCTTGGTTCGCAACGCTCCCCAAACTTTGGAACTCGAACTGCAACATGACTACTTAAAAAAAATTGAGGCCTAGCCTCTCCTATCCCCACTACCTTCCTCCTATAAATCAAAAATTAAGCTTAGTAAATTGTTGGCGATTGATTACCTATGTTGATAAGCACAGGACACAGCAAACGTAGCACAGCCATGTTTTTCATCCACATCCACCAACCTCTCTACAGTCAAGCCTAAGGCACCAAGGGGTACTCAAGTATGCAATCACAGGAATGCCCATGTCCAAGTATTCATACTTGCAAGCGTTCTTCTCTGTATAAAAGAAACAAGAGTGATACCGATTACACCAAGTGCATTTATAGACAGTAATATAACCATCAAAATTTTTGGGCTCAGCACACATAGATAAATCACTGATTTAAGGACAAAAACAAAATTTGTGGGACTCAAGAGAAAGGCCTGAAACCAATATGGCTATTTAAATAAGCAGGTAGTATGCAAAAATATGATACCACAAAATTGCCATTGTTGGCAATTATTTATAGCATCATATCCCCATTTTGAAGTATTCGCCGCATCACATATAGTGATGTATTTTCAGTTCACAGTAGAGTTGATATTTTTGCCGTTTTCACATAGTGACGTATTTGAGCAAATGCATTGCATAATGACATATTTGCACGACTTATTTGTTATAATTTAGACAATGAAATTGCTATTTTGTTGTTTTCACATAGTGACGTATTTTATTTAACATAATTTTTTTGCATATTTAAATAAATTTGGAGTCGATTTGTTAAACATAGTTGAAATTTAACTTATTTTGGTGATTTTCCACTAGTCTTTAATTGAAATATGTTAACAGTATGGGGTAAATTAAAATCGCAAATTCTTCAAAGCCGCATTTCTCGAAATGTTTATTTTACAAATACATCAGTACGCCGACGATTTGGTGATGACAGACACGTATAATGTGTGTGTCCACTACTACCAACATACCAAGTTTCATGTAAATCAGTCACTGCAATCTGGTTGGAAAAGTGAAGGTACTTTTTGGTTGACGAGAATTAAACATACATCCAGACAGCGTGACAACAGAAATCAGTGGTCTTTCCAACTATTGCTAGCGGCCCACAACAACAACAATGTGCATATCTTGCACAATCATAAGTCATGTCATTGATGAAAATTTACTGGCAAGCCAGACACCCGCTGGACAAGGCCACAAACATCCCAGAACACACCTGCTGAGGAGGCTCTTTTCTGTGTTATTCAATCCATGATTTGAAAAAGAACTCTGTACCGGGCAACTGGTAAGACAAAAACATCTGTGTATGTACAATTACACAACCAATTTCTTCATGGGAGTGCCTTAGCCACGGAGTAGCCACCCGTATGGGTACCACATCGCCAGCCGCAAAAGTGGGGGTAATCAAAAACCTAGGTACACACGCAGTACCTTAACCACATAGTCACTTACAAATGAGCTTTGAGCTCTTTTGTGATTATTTTAGTAATTTTCTCCATTATTTAACATTTTGGTCACATGTTATATGTTTTTATACAAAGTGTCATATACCGTGTTGTTCCTAATAAATGCCCCTGCTCTAACAAACGCCCCCCTACGATTTTTGGATAAAACAATTCAAGAAAATGAGTTAAGCTTACCTAAATCACATGATTTATGGGCGGGACTGTCGTAATCCGCATCATAATCGCTGTTGTGCACAGTTGTAATAGTTTAATTAGTATGGAGTTTTGACCTTGGGAGGTGCGAAAACAGCATCCCCCTGCTCGTTTGTTTGTATTATTGGTATTCAGTGAAAATAAGCATGTGTAAGGCGATTTTTGCGGGATTTTTTACTTTCCATTTTTGACTGTAATAAACGCCCTCCCTTTTAAAAATGCACCGCCCCCCGGGGCGTTTATTAGGAACAATACGGTATAGGGTTTTTTTGGTGATGCTCCACTCAAATATAGATGTTACTAAGCTTGAAAATGGTCAGAAAGTCATAAATAACAATGGAATGTTTGGCGCCCTCTGTAGTCCAAACTGCTGCCTAGCAGCCAGTAGGGGAGTACCTGTGAGTCACCTAGCAGTCAACTGCAGAGTACACTATAGGATGGGTACTAGCTGCTATCCACCCAGTGGCTTGTGTACTTCACAAGTACTTAGTTGTAGGTAATGCATCAAGGGGTAGAGCTAAGAGTACAGTAGCCTAAGATCTGGGTTACACCGTGAGTAGGAATCTTGCTGTGTACTTTCAATCAGAAAACATGAAAAAAGTGGTTTTTGCATGTTTCTGATGTTCCTTGACAAGCCCTCTTCACAAGAGATTTTTAAAGAAGGGATTGAACTGCTCATTAATATAACCTTTCATCATTAAAGAGAAATGTTGCAAAATTAGCAACTTCTTTCTGCCTTGAAATCCAACCAAAAGATCAATCATTTCAAAACAAAACCAGTTCCATCCTTGAACTTATTCTTTTTGCAGATGATACTACTCTCTTGTTTTCTCATTCAGATATAACATCTCGAAATGACACAATAAACAAAGAACTTTATGAAGTTTGTAACTGGTTCCAGGCCAATAAACTGTCAGTCAATGCAAGCAAAACCAATTATATGGTTCTCGGAACACAAAACAATACAAGGAAATTTATTGGTAAAAATCAAGATTCTGAAGCTATAAGGGTGATTCCGGTTTTCAGGGGTCCAAAAACTACAGGTTTTGTGACATCAGTCATGCTTCATTTTTCTGAGTGTGTTACATTGCCTAATATGTGGTTATTAGTTCAAAACCATGATCAAAAGAGTTGATAAAGATGTGAATTACTATTTTACTACAAAAACAACCTTAAGAAATAATTTCCAAAATCACAGGACTCTCTTTTTGTTAAAAAGCCGTTTTCATGTCCCATAGTTATGTACAACACAAAAAGGAGTAAATTCAGTGTATTTCTACAAACATTAACTTCACCTATTCAATGAATGCTGCAAATAATGTTTTACAATGTGTTTGTACATTTCTATGTAAAACAAACCATCTAAAACCTCTGAACTTGAAAAGTCCGACATAACTGGGACACCAAAACCTTCATGTCCCAGTTATGTCCGACACCCAAAAATTTTAGGAAATACCCCTCAAACATATGAAAATCATGGGAAAATAACAAGCAAATGAAACAATTAGTTTCCCTGGCTTTTTTCACTTGAAAAAATGATAGAATTATTATTCTCAAGTATGGATTAGACAGATTTGAGTGATAAATGAGTGTAAAAATTAACTTTTAAGCCTTTTTTACAAGGTTTTGTGTCCCAGTTATGTACGACAATTTTTTAAATTTCATTTCTTTCAGTAATCACGATGGTTTTCCCAGATATTCACTTTTTGTATTATAAAGGGTCCCTAATCTCATTCAAATATGCACATTAAACTATTTAAAGATTTTCTATTTCTTCTTTAGGGGGTGATTATTGTTCAAGTCATGTCCCAGTTATGACCAACAAAGTGCAGACAATTTCAGTAGTTATTGGCATCATAGACTTTTTTTGGTAATTTAAGTCTAAAAAAAAAAAAATTCCTTTGGATTCCAAAAATATAAGAGTTCCTCGATCTATATTAGAAGCAACATTTCAAGATCAATAATGAATGTTGAATTTTTGGCTAAATGTCACACAATTGGACCCCTGAAAACAGGAATCACCCATAAATGAATTTAAACCAGGAAATGCGATTGGTAATGAAAAACTAAAACTTGATGTCATTCTTGATGGTGTATCTTTAAAAAGAGTGAGTTCAACTAAATTTCTGGGAGTCATTATAGACGAAAACTTAACTTGGAAAAATCACATTGATGCAATTTCTAAAATAATTTCAAGGAATGCTGGTATGTTGACTAAGCTGAAGCATTTTGTACCTGAACAGATATTATTTTCATTGTATTGTACTTTGATATTGCCTTATGTAAATTATGGTATACTAATCTGGCGTAATACATGTAAAACCTATTTAGATAAAATACTAAAATTACAACAAGGCGGTTCTCGAACCACAAGTGTCGCCTGGTTGCGCGATCACTTGCTTTATGATGAAGTTTGGCAAATGATCAGTAGAAAGAGAACAAATGCACTGGAGAGAAGTGTTATACAAAATGACCAAGTTTGAAATCGGGCATAGTGTTCAGCCAGCAGAGCATTTTTAAAAGAAAGTGTAACCAAATTGTATGAAAAATACATCGCGGTCGTTGGACCGCTAGTGTCATCTGCCGTTGCAGTTTGTGAATGGGGTCAAGATGACATGAGGCCACCAAGGTCAGATGGGGTCACCAAGGTCACATTAGGGTCACCAAGGTCACATGAGGTCACCAAGGTCACATGAGGTCACCAAGGTCACATGGGGTCACCAAGGTCACATGGGGTCACCGAAGTCACATGGGGCCACAAAAGTCACGTGGGGTCACCGAAGTCACGTGGGGTCAACGAGGTCACATGGGGTCACTGAGGTCACATGGGTCATATGAGGTCACCATGGCCACACGAAAGTCACCATGGGCACATGAGGTCACCAAGGTCGCATGGGGTCACAAGGTCACAACACAAGGTCACATGAGGTCACCCTTTACCCTCGCGACGCACCCCTACTCGACCCAACCCAGACGCACACCACCCGAAGCACCCCACCCTCTCCCAGACGCATCCCACTAGCCACTAACACCCACCCAAGCCCCTCCACAACAACCCACCTGCTCCTCCCCAACACCCCACCTGCCTCCGCCCCAACACCCCGCTCCCCCCAACACCCCTCCCCCAACACCCACCCTGCCCCTCCTCAAAACCCCACCCTCCCCCTCCCCAACACCCCCCCTGCCCCATCCCCAACACCCCACCCTGCCCCCCTCCCCAAACCCCACCTTAGGTACCCTTACCCTTGCGACGCACCGTACCTCGACCCCACCCAGACGCACACCACCCGACCCCTCCCGACGCACCCACCCTCTCCCCGACGCATCCCACCTGCCACTAAACACAACCCCAATCCCCCTCCCACACCCCACCATGCTCCTCCCTAACACCCACCCTTCCCCCTCCAACACCCCCACCCTGCCCCTCCCCAATACCCACCCTTCCCCTCTATATGATTTCACACACAAGATGGTATAGTTTTTCACGTAGCAAAGGAATTTTGCATATACGATGTACCATTTTAGCGATACTGCAATTATGCATATTTATTAGCTCATTTGACATACCTAAGCAGCATGTATCAGGAACTTTCCAATGGCAAAGCGCAACATAATGGGTTTTGTGCAGTTAAGGAATTTTGCATGTCCCGTTTCAAAATAGAGCGATGACGCTGATGTTTGCATATTAAATTAACTCATGTGCATATATAATTTGCCCGAAATATGCCCAACATCTGAATCAGGGTCAAAAATGAAAACTCGTTATCCCGCTCCCTTCCACCAAGTTACACATTACGCCTTACAGAACTCCAGATAACTTGACACAAAGCCTTGCGGGGAAAGGGTTATCATTGACCAAGGCCAAAAATAAGCTAATTAATATTCATTAATATGCAAAAAAATAATGCAGCCAAAAGCTACACATATATTTGGACTCACTCTACACCTACCAAAGTTGTGAAGTAAATCGGGATAGCGTTTAGCCACCAGGCATTTCAAAAAAAGGTTAACCGAGCATACGGAAACACACACATTACACCCTTACTAAACGAGGATATATTTGTGTGACTTTGTGCTTGTGTGTCCTTTTATATGGCTCTGTGTGTCGTTTTGTGTGTCTTGTGTGAATTTTTACTTGTGGGGGGGGAGACATTTTGTGGTCTGTTGGAACAATACATGGACATGTCATGCTTGTGTGTGTGTAGTTAGGGGCCTTAAGTATGGACTTTTTGCCAAATTTCATCAGTAGGGGGTAACATCATTTTATGCTGAAAAAAAATGCTATTTCTAATGTGGCTAGGCAAATAAGGGAAAAAAAGCCACACCAAAGGGAAAAAAAAGGGCCTTTTTTTGTACAGAAAAAAAGACACCAAGTGTATCTCTGTCAACACGGACACACAGAAATTTGGAATTGACGCCATGAACATTCGGTCAGGCGACACAAAAATGGGCCATCAGAACGGTAACATAACAGCTACATAGAAGTTAAGACAGCACTCTTTTTGAGAAATAAGTTCTGAATGTATATGACACATTTAAACTTAACCTTGGTGTTTTCATGTATAAGGCACCAAACGGACCAACTCAGAATGCTTCTCACTTATTTTACCGACCTGTCAGAAACCACAAATACCTAACAAGAAAATGCCCAATGATTATCATGTCAATAAAACTTAAGAGAGTATTTTCTAATTGTGCTATACGAAATGTGGACCACTTTTTGGAATTTCCAATTGACAAAACCATAAAAACAGTCTAAAGTTACAAAACATTTTAAGAAACAATTGAAATTCAAATTTTATGGAGAGTATAAACTGATCCTAATGGGGCATGTCTTGTTGTTGTGTGCTGCCTGTCTTTGTTTAGTGTTATGTTTTGTAGATAATTTGTTATGGAACTTATATTTAGGTCGGGGCATGATCGATCAGGTCAGTCTGGCCCTTTTGGTCAGTAATCAATATCATTGTGTGCAATGTATTTTATATGCATATTGAAATAAAGATTGATATTGAAAAACAATACGGTAAGTCTCTTACACCAGTATGAAAATATATGCTGTGTTAGCCTTGATTTGCTGCATCTTATGCACGTTTTGAATGTGTTGCCTGGATGGAATTTCCAAGTGCTCATTAGGTAATTTTATCACTGTGAGATTTGCAAAATTACAGGCGTGTGCCCATGGGTGGCTTTGGGGTCTCAAGCTTAAGCCCCCGGGTTTTCAAGGAAAATGTGAATAATCAGCCTATTTTGGGCACATTTCAGCCATTCCGCATCCCCCCACCCAGGTTGATGGTTTCTGCAGGTCTCTGAATAATTTTGTCTGCTAACAGTCTAGATTTTATCTACACCATTGAAAAGAAAGGTGTGTACAATGAAATTTTTGCAAAGCAGCAGATATCAGCAGGTTATCTCAGGAGGCACTGCCTCTCATGAGGTAGAGCACGTCAAAATTGCGGTCGTCTTTTAAAAACTTGCAGGAGGCTGTTTTAGCGGCAAGCAGCATAACACTCTTAAACAACCCTTGGACAAAAAATAAAAAAATGCCTGTTTTAAACAGCTGACTGTCAAAAAATAAATTTCATCTGGGCACAAGATAGTTAAGATTGGCTGGGGATTCCCTTTTCCTATGGGAAATCAAGTACATGAGCTTATGAGCGGGGGATTATATTGAATTGGGTGTGCACAGCTTTTGCCTAGCTTGGCTGGGTATTCTGGGATTCCCTCTTTCTATGGGAAATTAAGTATATGATGAGCTGCAGCTACATGTAGCTCAGCTTAGCTGAGGAAAGCTGCATGCAAAAATTCCAAAGTTGAGAAAGAACCATGCATAGCATACTAGAATATGCAATAGTTTCAGTATGGGGCCTCTATATTGAATTGGGTGATCCCTCCAGGGAAATATGTACATGTACATGCAGCTAACTCAGCTTAGCTGGGGAGAGCTGCACCCAACACTCAATATGGGGCCTATTGAATTGGGTGTGCATGTAGCTTTTCTCTTTCTATTTAAGTACATGAGCTGCAGCTAGCTCAACTTTGAACTTAGCTGGGGAAAGATATACCCTGTACCCATCAACACTTTCGATATGGGCCCTAAATGGAGTGTATGATGTCCTTTAATGCACTCTTTGCACCTGCCAACATTGGAAAGTCCAAAATCTTACTTACGTGTGAGCTGAGCACATGCATGTGGCAAGCACTGTCATGCTGGCCACTAGCAGGTGGAGTCCAGGGGCCTGCCTCTGGGCCTCTGATGGGGGTAGTTTTGGGATTTTTTTTTTCAAATTAAAAAAAAAATCTTATTAATAGTAAGATTTTCTGCTGTAAAAAAAATCTTGGAAATCTTACTAAGTAAGATTAAATCTTACAACTTGGCGTATGACTCTGACAAGTGAGATTTCATACTTGGGAACGATGTCTGTATGTCCGACCATGGAATCCTCTTCCATCTGTGTGTAGTCTCTAATTTAGCTGTTCCAGGCTTGCTGGTGGATCCATTTGGGGGTCATACACATGCCTCCCAAAAGATTGAAGATCCATCATTGAAGCTAAGAAATATACCACTATTCAAAGGAAACATTTCTTATACCAAGGCACAATAGTGTTGCTTTGTTTGTTTTTTGCACAGTAGTACTTACAGGAAACAAAAACAATATGACAAGCTACATTCATTATACTGTTAATCACCAGCATGGTATTGCCCATAGAAAACAAAACAAATTTATCAGCTTACATGCATGATACCGTTTCCTGTTTTAAAGGTGTTTTCCTTGATAAAGACAGGTTATTCGCTACAGTAGTCTGGAGAGATTTTGTTGAAAATTGAAACCAAAATGTGGAAAGGAAAAAGTTACGCCAATTTTCCATTTTCCCCAAATACATTTGTGGACATATTGCAAATTTGCAATTATTTGCAATTTACATGGAAGATATAGTGAAGTAGATAAGTCCTAAATTTCACCAAGATCGTGCACACTTTGGCAAAAAGCATGAACTTGGCACAAACCTTATTCCTTGGGGTAGGGTTCAAGCAATTGTCAGAAGGGGTGCTAAAAATTCGACAAATAATTGAAGTCATCGGCCACGCCCCTTTTTATTACACATTTCGTAGTATGTTTAAAATTAATTACCTTTCAATTTCATCATATCAGTTTTTGGTAATCAAATTAAAGCTTGAGAAATGTAGAGTGCTAAAATGGATTCTCAATATTTGAAATATGTGGTGAAGTAGAGTCAGTTCGGGGTCATTTAAAGGTCATACAATTACCATTGGGCCAGTTGTGCTGGCTGATACACCAGAAAGGTAAAGGTGCATTTCGTGATTCCAGCACCTTCTGTTTTTTTTTGTTCAGCAAGATATCACTGAGAGGAAAGGCTTATTCAAAATCTGAGCTGATCTCGATCTTGCGGTTTGTGTTATTGAGCATTGCTTGTTTCCCACGGTTCCCATAGGCCACTGTGCCTGTAAATCTGTCCGTTTTACGGATGAGAAAATACAAAATGGCAAATCGTCTTACAGATGACGACGAATTTGCACCTAAGATTAGGCACCTGGATGTACTAAGTCTACCGGGGTCAGATGATTATTAAAAATCTCAACTGGTTTTTTTAGGTTAAGCGGGCGACAAGGTTTGTGGAACACGAAATGCCCCTTTAAGGTTTTGGCCGTCAAAGTGTGCAAAATCAAATGTGATAATCCCATTGGTGCTCAAATGGTTATGTGTTAGAAAAATTGCATTGAGAAGCACAACAACTTACTTGTTACCGTATAATAATAATATCCATAACCACGCCCCTTGTATATTAGGATTACGCACAGTAATGTAAACTTGCGGTTTCATTGTATACATGCATTTAAATTATACAATTTAAAAGGTGCGTGGTTCCCGATCAGTCTTTGGGACCCCCCCCCCCCCCCCCCGCTTTACCCGGGAAGTAGTTCGATTTTATATCACTGAAAGGCCGTATTTTTTCTCCTTGTTGTCCTGAAATTTGGGACTTCAAATCCTTCCATTCACCAAGATATAACAAAAACCGCAGTTTTTTACGTGTTAAACCATCAATGAAGTAGGGCTTTTTTTTTATTAAAAAACATGCATTATTTGCAATTCGACCATTCAAAAAAACCGCAAAGTTTGTTTTCGAAGGTCTAAATGTGGGTGTAGTGCAGTCTCCTCATATCACGTAGAGAAACATATTCACAAAATCGGAACAAGCAACCTTTAATTATTCACCATTGCCCGATTATTTTCAGGTTAATGATAGGCCAGTCAACTAGGAAGGGAAAACATTAATGAAATACCAAAACTCGGACAAGCACCTTTTAATATCACTTACGATTATTTTCAGGTTATTGATAGACCAGTTCAAATTAGGAAAAAATAAGGAATACACATAAATCGGAACAGCACCCTTTAATATTCACTTGCGATTTATTTGAGGTTATTGATAGACCAGTCAAATTAGGAAAACATAATGACTTATAAACCAATCTATTCTCCCAGAATTGTATGGGTAAAAAACCTTTTTTAAGGAACAACATATCAAAAGTTTTTTTTTTACAAAATCAAACAGTAATTTAGGCAAACATGTATGGGCCAAGTGATACAGGGTAAAAATATTGAAATAGGCGGAAATGTGCCGAAAAGTTCATCGCCTTTCAAGGATTAAAAGGTATAGTTTCCTTATCTGGAACTAGTTGTTTTTAACTTACCTGTTACAAGGCAAAATAGGTTCATGGTCACAAGGGTCGAATTTTAGATTTACCCGTTGTTTATAAAAACTATGGTCAAATTGTTCGTTCTAATGGTACATTAATCCAAACAGATATGGTTGCCACCATATCTGATAGTTTTGTTGATAATTAGAATGCAAAAGTGACTGGAGCTATGTGAGGTCACTAACTATAACTCTTAATTCTATATGAACTGTTTCAAACAAGAATCGAATAAAGTTTAGTATCTAGTGTGACTAAATGATAAATGAACAAATTTTAAAACCAGTTTGGAGCAATGACAAATTTACCCAGGATGGGGACCTTGAACTGTGATGGCCTTGATAAGAACACTTATAGCTCACAGATATGTAGACTATACCTTATTGGACCCTTATTTCCTACATATTCCCACAGTGGCGATTTTAGGTAATCTGTATTTTAGGTTAGTTTTTTAGTGGAAGTTTAATTACGCGTATGATTAAATTAAAGCATGAGTAGTGCTTGCAGAAATTATAACAAAGGTTCAATACATGGATAATGTTTTGCTACCAAAGTTGATGGTGACCGATTTTCAGGCACGTCGGTTAGTAGGGGGGGTTTCTCCTCTTCTTGTTCTACAAAGGGAGCTTGGGAACTAAGCTAAAATGTCTGAAAATTAATGTTCAAAATTCCACACGGCATTCCATGCGTGAAAGTTTGTTCCTTTCAAAACCACACCAAAAAATAATAAAAATAAAATACAAAACAAAAATAAAAAAATGAAAATAAAAATTAAAATAATAACCAGATTAAAAAAAAAAAATAATACATCATTTTAAAAAGTTTAATATATTGAGTTCCAAGATTCAAAAACATATGATAAGAAGGAGTTTTAGAGTAAAGGTAATTCCATCAAAATAAAAACAATAGTTATGTTATCATAAGTTAAACAATAAAAATTATATAGTAACAAATACAAAAAGAGTCAACCAGATGATGGCCAAACAGAAGAAAGTCAACCCAATGGTGGTCCTGTCCAAAACTTGTATTATTGGTTCAAAAATTATCTGTTAAAATTTGCCATTAATTGAACAACAATTACGTTGGAAAAATAATAGGATTGGTTGTAAGGAGTTCTACCAGGATATTGGGTAGTGATTTTCTGAGGACTCTTGGTAACAATGAGGCTAAATACTATTTGATCTGACCCACTTATCGAAAACTGCACAGAAGTACCCAAAACAGGTCTAGCTAGAGTACGCCATAAAAACAGGAGAAGACCTTGAAAAGCACAGGCATTCTTCCTATTTTCTAAAACGTAAAAAATCCGCTCCAGGAAACTCTGCACAAATTGAAAAATGAAAACTCTTAAAAGAAGAGACAAATCGAATAAAACAAAAAAATAAGGAAAGGGCAGATTGAGAGTTGCCTTGGTGACTGTCAACCGCAGTATAGAAACACTGCTTGGCCTGCACATAAAAATGGCTCTGTGCTGTGGGATGGGACACATGATGGCAAAATTCCTTGATGGATCTTGTGGACACCAAAGTCTTTAAAAGCCGGTTTTGCAGTGTTTGAAACTTCTAATTCAATTCTGAAAAGCTGGGACAAGGACCTGGCGCAACCATCAAGTCTCACCCCTTATACTGGGGCAAGCTTCAACGAATGCTTTTGCAAGTCACAAATACTTTTGATGGATCCTTTTGTCTAGATTGGAGGAATGTAACCTGGTCAAGGCGGTGTAAATTATTGCACCACCGAAGGTGGTTGTAGTGATACAGCCTTCATTGTCATTCGAAAATATAATTGAAATGGCGAGAGTATTGGGCTCTGAGGAATGTAATTTGTGTTAGACTACCACACTGATGCAAAGAGCCCAACCTTTCCAATTTACTCTGTGATAGCATTTCTTGAGCATATAGTGCTTGATGTGATAGTTGATGGCACTCGCTATCACCAAGACTTCGTGCTATACACAGAGTGCTTGGAAGCGATAGCACCCTGGTTCATTGCCAGGAACCATATGGATTTCAATTCCATGCATTGTGAAATTGTTTCCTGAAAGATTCCAGAGGGATTTGGAGACATTCTGGGTTATTCAAATACGAATATGATTTAAAAGCTCCCAGTAATTGTCATCAAAAATGCTCCAGATTCATAATTCTGGTTAGACGGCTAGGCTAATGTCAGGATGTTGACAACTCCTGACAGCTCAGCTGCTATTGTAGGACCTTGCGATCTGAAAAATATCCAAGGTAGGTAAAGAACTGCTGAAGTATGGCGCCCCCACTCAGAAAATACCTCTATGCTTAGTGAAACTGCAAGTGGTGTGGCCACGCGCCACAAGAGTGTTTTTTGCTT
>JAMKCH010012462.1:0-47284 GCA_023653785.1 Ophioderma brevispina | reverse complement strand
CAACCAAATCGGATGATGTAAACAGTATTCAAACGCCAAGACTTCATTGTGTCACTATTTTATTTTTTCACCTCCAACTAGGGTGCTTTTGCCTTGCACCATTTTTGGACACCCTGAATCATCATAACTATTATCCAACTCTTTCTAGTTGCTGGACCACACCGTGTAAACACGTGAGTGACACATCTTATGTTCTGCATGGATACTTTTGCGATACATATTATACTCGAAGTAACGTAACAAAAATCAGATAAATAGCCATAGAGGAAAATAATCCAAATACTGTATATTTTAGTAATAATATCCTTCCTCCCATTGTTTAGACTTTTCAGATTATGGAAGTTATTTGATCTTAATTAGCTATCAAGACGGTAACTAAAAAAAACATTTGCAGGGTCACTCTTCCCGTTTGTGGTTGGACTAGTTTCCAAGCTATTCCATTTGTGATTGGAAATTCACCGATTCTGTGATTGTGCTGTTAAAATGTATTTTATTTGACTTTCCATTTAAATCGGTCAGGCTTATGGTTGCATTCTCTTCTTTGATTCGCTTTCGATAATCAGCAATTATTGAAGCAAGGGTGTACAAATAGGGATTTAGTGAAGAATTAATGGGTAAAATAAAGACAACGGACCACGTATACATCTCTAAAGGAATAACAGCTAGACCCGTCTGCGATAAAATTCCCATAATGATGACAGGGAACCAACAAATAAAGTCGGTTCCCACAATGGCTGCCATTTTCATTGCTATCTTGATTTCTTCGTCAATGTTGGCAGTTCGGTTGACTTGTTTTCGAGAAATTCTAATGTATTCGAAAATAGCAATATAGCAAACGACAATAACAAGAAAACAAACCAAATTGAGACCCAAAAATATCCCGATTGAGAAGTACCAGGCAGGCTTTGAATCATTAGGAATGGGTACGTCAAAGCTGCTTCCAATTCCTCCACCACCACCGATACTACTTGACTCAATTTGAAAACTAGCGGGTCGCGTTATCAGAGGTAATCCAATACATACATCAGAAAGATCGTAAAGATCTGATTCAGGTCCTGCGTAGATTGTAGGAATTATAGCCAGGGTAAGTGCAAAAGTCCACAGAGTAAATACTAACAATTTGGCTGATGTTGAACTAATTTGAATACGGCTAAAGGGGAAAAGCAACGAAATAAATCTATCTACACTGATAACAGTTATAAAGAAAACAGAAGCTTCACTTGATAAAAGACCCAGAAAACTGGCCACTTTACATACAGTACCAGATCTCCATTGATCAGAGTAGAGGAAGTATTCGTTTCCATAATAAAGATCTGCAGAAGCTAATATCAACATGTATATTCCCATTAAACAATCGGAAATAGCCAAATTACCAACAAAAAGCGATTGTTTAGCTGTTATACTGTTTGTTGTCTTTTCTTTAAATCGCATAACTAGGACCACAAAGTTGCCAAATACAGCACTTATTCCTAAAATCCACATAAACACACGAAGTAAAGTATTCTGCATGAGACTTCCACAATTAAATAGTGGTGGCGTTGGTTCAAGAGTCCTGCACTGCTGTAAATCTTCAAACTGACAGCATAAGCGATGATCGTCTACGAATCTGGAAAAGTTTGATTTTTGCACAAATCAATTAGTAACAATAATACGTAATATTATAAGCTTGCACCTATATTATACGGAACCAAACGTAATGAAATATTTGCTTGAAGATTTAGTGATATGACATGGGTGTCATTAACAAAGGGTACTCACAAAATTGTCTAAGTCCTGAAGTCCCTTTGATGCTTGTTTGTCGAAATTAAAATTTCCCTTAGTTTTCTTCCCTCGTACGATAACCCTATATAAAATGTAAAAGTGTTGCACAATTTATTGTTTAGCTATGTCATATATCTACTTATTTATTACAACATAGCATTGCAAAGGTTACGTATCCGTTATTACTTAAGGCACTATCAGTGATTTGCTAAATCAGAAAATCGAAAAAATTATCAAAAATCAAGATTTTTGCATGCCTGTAACAAGTATAGCTATCCTAACATACCCTACAAGTGCTAAGACTGAAAGCAACCTAATAAGGAAAGAATCCGATATTTTATCCATTACTGTCCGAACGGACACTTACTACAACACGTAAGTGAATGGAGGTTCATATCTTTGAACATTGCCGTTTTCTTCCTCTTCTGTCAATTTTTCAGTTGCAAACATTCACTTTTTTGGACTTCTACAGACTTATCCTTCACTTTTAAGCTATTCCTTTAAATTTCAAATATTGACTCTTTCGAGTGAATCACTGATAGCGTCTTTACTTTGACAGGAAATCCACAGCCGTTTGAAACTCTCATTTATTATGACAAACACAAAATTAAAAGTATCAACGACGACAGTTTTGCAGTCTCATTTGGATTATATATTACACTAACTACACCCTGTGTAAATTTTACGAAATTTCATTGCAGTACATTTCTTTATTTTTTGCATAATTATCTCAATGGAGAATGGACCTATAGAGGTTGCTATAACAAACAAATCGTAACCTTTGTAGGTCTATGTGGCAAGATTCCCGAATTGGATTTTTGTGATTTTTACAGGATACTCGCTCTTGCGTGTCCCTACTTATATTAGTTGTCAAAATTATGTCGTCATTCCTCAACATTGTTCTAAAAAAAGAGACAATTTGCATGGGGTGAAACAGCTGTGAATGGTCTCTGCTACAACTTACAGGCACTCGGTAGTTTTTGACCACCACCCATGCTCCAGGAGCAGATCTCCCTCACTAGCCGCAAAGGGTAGCTATTATTTTTTTCTTATCTTTTTGGACTTAATGAATAATGAATAGCTCCGCTCTGAAACGGTTGCCACAACCAACCTCCAGGAGCTAGAGTGGTGGTCAAAATTTAACACTTGACACGGGCGCCACAACCTATGCTCCAGGAGCATGAGTGGTGGTCAAAATCTCACACTTGCCAACTTACAGTGTCTTTAGTTTGAATAGCCCCCAAAAGGCCATGTCGTTTACAACAGTCAGTGGTACGTCATACAACAATCTATACAACATAAGAAAAAACACAAATGTCAAGGAATACTTGAATGTGAAAGCTCCCGAAAGATATTAAATCTAGATATTTTGGATTTAACCGATTTAAAATTTTATATATCTGCCTACCAGCTATGGTAATATTATAACCCTCGTCTACCTGAGCCATTTTTGTAACAAAACTTCCGAAGTGGGTTACCACTCCCATGTGATTTTCGTTACTGAACATCTGAACATCTGATTCCTACAAATTTGATACCACAGAATAGCTTTTAGTTTCTTCTTTCCATTGGTATCATAGTATGTACCAACATTCCCATTATAGTTAAAGACAGTATGAAAATACTGATATGGGGTGCAAAATTGGTATTTCGCAAATTTACAGACTCAAAAACATTAGAGCGCTAAAACACTCTGAGTATATAACACTAGTCATTTCCCAATTAAGTAGAGCCAAAAATAAGGTGAAAATATTCTGCACTGTTTATTATGGAAATTGCCAGTTATGCCGCCATGCGAATTTTATGAGGTTATTCTTACATATGTTGGTACTCATTTTGGTATCAATGGAAAGAGGAGGACCATTAGCTATTTATTTATATCAAAATCAGGTGTCTGTGATATTCCTGTGTCGTACTAGGCATGTTAGTACTTGTCACAATCTCCAAGTGTATGTCCATTTCATTATTTGTTTATACAAATTTCCTTGTTTTCTGATTGTACTCGGAAGTACAAATCCTTCTTTTATATTAGATAAGTCTAGACTGAAGCAAGACGATAGATTTTAACAAGTAATTAAAAAACACCGTGCCGAGGACGCCACAGAAACTGAAAGTTTAACAAATGCGAACATATAGATCGTGATGAATTGTGAATAACAAAATTGTTCGCATAGAATTAAAAAAAAAAGATTTGCATCGGTGTGCAGTCACCCCAAATCAACAGGGGGACTATTTTCGATGTTATTTGGCTGTTTCAACCATCGACAGCAGGCTTCGCTCTTGCCGGCAAAAAATGTTTTGCCGGGTTTTTGCCCGTTTTGTTTTTTTGCCAAAACTAGAAGCAATTCAGATACATTAATTCTGCTGTAAAGCAACTTGCAATAAATCATTTAACAGTTTGTCTTTTCATGTTCCTAAAATAAAAATGAATTTCATGACACATTTCAGTTAGGCCTAAATGCACTAAAATCTATGCCTTTTTTATGGTGTCTTAAAATCAAAAGTTCTTTCCTTCAGCCATTTCTTAAAAATCTACAGCCTCATACCCGGATTCCATATAGATATACTGCAAAACATACAGAATGGAGGAATAGAATAAGGAGTACACAATATCGAAGCTAAAATTTGCGCCACTTTTACCAGCAACAACTGACAAAGATGTGTTTTGCCAAGCGAAAAAAAAACACGGATATTAAACCATGTTTTTTTTCACCTGAGGCAAAACCGGCACGACAGAAGTTCCTGGCGCGTGCCGCAGTGTTAACTCAGCTGCTACACCTGATATAGTTTCCAAAACATAAGCATTGGCTGACCTGTATATCCCTATCTCAGTACTGACCAAGACGGCTTGAAAAGCTCAGTAAGATGACCCCGACCTTGTACAAGAGGTAAATCTAAACACCACAATGCCCCATAACCATTATGGACTGGCATCAAGACTGAAATTTCTATGTATCTTTGTGTATTTTTATACATTAGAGTACCATGTATCAATTACTCTTGAACAGATACTACTAATGGAACTACTAATGGAACTGGGTCCAAGGGGACAGGTTCCCGGTTAGTGCAAAACAATTCCTGATCGCAGGCAAATTAATGTTAAAGGGCAAAGGTGTGAAAACAGGGCTGACTAAGCAAGCTTAAGCATGATATAATTTCCTTGCCAAATTTTAAAACAAATGCCCAACTACATAAACTAACGATTTAAAGGAGTTTCAGGATCTTAAAAACAATGTTAAGTAGGCCCTAACAAAAATTACACTTAGGTATTACACGTTACCTAAAACTGCATCTTAAATAATATCCACACATGTATGCCAAAACTTTAGATTTATGCTTCAATCATTACCACAGGTGTGTTAAAAATGGTTATTTATAGCAACATATTTTCAACAATTAAACCCTAAACAGACTCATTTCACTGTAAATTGACTTTAAGTAGAAAAGGCCATCCCTTCCATTAATTTGCCTTCCTCACCGTATTGTAACTCTACATGTCCTGATCGATTTTCAACCTATAACTCTCCTATTTGTTACTCGCCCTTTATCTATCCCTGCAACAATTTAACCAATCTCCCTATTTCCCAACCAGTCTTGGCAGAGACTAAAATCAAAGACCATTTAAAACCTGCGATGATTTTGTTCGATGTCTGAAATTGCATCACATTACACACCCAACACTAAACTCCAAAATTAAAAGTAGTAAGTAGATCAATTTCACAAGAGAAAAACATTGAATGAAAATATGCTGTAATGACATCATAGAGCTATGTAACTCTATGAAGACTTAGACTTCAGTACAGAATCGAGCATAGTGATTTCTATAGCGGAGTTCGTCAGCGTCCTCGGCAAAAAAAATGAAACGACTTGTTGAATTTTCAGCACTAATCAATAATTATGCCTGGCATAATTGCATTACATGCTCTACTCCGTATCATGTACATTAATTCTGTTGACAGAATAAAGCACATGCTATAGCATAGATGCGAAAGGTATAATGCAATTGTTCCATTTTTCATAACTCTACAACAATATTAATGTGTAATGAATCTCACAAGTCTTGCAGATTGCGTAACTCTTCAAACACTAGGCTCCTGAGTAACACGATGTCGTTATATGAGAGGTCCCTGTAAACATAATAAACAGGCATGATTTTATTATGGGTGTAAGAAATAGTCACACAAGAAAAAACCCGTAATGTGTTATGTATCCCTACTATGAAGTTGTACACTTAACTTGTTTTTTAACTTTTTTTTTATTATGGGTTCTAAATTACAATCTTTTGTTTCAGCATAGATATATACAGGGCCGTATGCAGGATTTATTTGGGGGTGCGGGACTTCGAAAAGGTGGGCTTTTTTGGTAAAAGTTGACTTTAACCCCCTAAAATTATCCTTTTTTGGACTTTTCGAACCTCTTATCACCAAAAAGTGGACCTTTTGGTCAATTTCTCGAAATTTGGACCTTTTCACCCAAAAATGAAGCAAAAATTGTTTTTTTTTTTTTTTTTTTTCCCCCCCCCCCCCCCCCCCCGCGTACGGGCCTGGATATATACAGATATAGATCGTCCATTATTTAAACACAAATGTACAGTCTTAATACTTTGGAGAAAATTATGTATTTTGAAATAATTTTGTGAATCCAAATCAGATGGCGATTTAAAAGTTTAAGTTTTTTTATTCCATTGCACTTACAACCACAAAAGATCCTTAAGACCATCAAAAGTGCGCAGTTTTATGTCTGTTAACCCGTTGTGAGACAACGATCTGCAATTAATAACACTACGTTCGTTTAATACATGGAGATCAATTTAAAAGAACCATTAGATAAGATTATGCCCATAGGTAATAAGCCAAAATATAAATGCCATAAATTATTTTCGGTGCTCCCAATAATTTGCCAATTTAAGTTCATGTAACATAACATGACCCCTTTCGGCGGCCATCTTGAACGGAAACACTTCACTTCCCACTTCAGGAAGGTAAAAACTTTATTTCATTCAGTCGTGGACGAAATTCCCCTCTGTAATGAAATTATAATGAAATGGGCAGGACACGCTAACGTGCAGTTTTTCGGAGCTGAAACATACCTAATACTAGTAAAGGGGACAACCCCCTTTAAGATAAATGGGACAATTTATCGCCAATTGGCTGAATCGAACCTAAATATGGGGACTAAAGCCCAGTGGGTCCCATTCTCCAGAAAAATGAATTATTTCCAGCGCTATACGCTGTCTGACCAAAATCTTTCCCAATTCATCTCAATTTCAATGTTACAGTAGCGTGATGGACATTCAAAATATATAATCCATGTTTCTGGCCTCTCTTTGTCAAGTGCCTATTTATACTGGCTATTTTGTCCCAAGTTTGATATTATATTGTTGCTTCTCTTATAAAAATATATCATTTACGATTGATGTATTGTCTCATTTCATTACTGCTTTAATTCTATGTAAAGCGCCTAGAGGCCTCTGCATTAGGCGCTATATCAAGACTGTTATTATTATTATTATTATTTAAACAGAGAGATTAAACTTTAATCAAAGTATTTTTTCATTGAATATTCGTTTTACAAATTGAAGTTAACATTTGTACAACACTCACAGAACACGCAGGTGGTGAAATCCTTTGAAGATGCCTGATTCAAAAGATGAAATGTTTTCTCCGTGAAGTTCCCTTTCAAATATTAAAACATTATTACAAATGTGTATTACTCTGTTTTAACGAATACAAAATAATTTTGTTGTGATTGTACAGATAACTTAGATGACGAAAACCTAAGTTTCAATAACATCAATTATTTCTAATAATGTAAAATATAAATGTAAATTTTACACCTACCCTTGCCATTGTAAATAGCCCTTTGTTCTAGAGGGCTATTTGTACAATTCTAATTGGGGTACTCAGGGGTCATTATTGTAAACGTTGCTTTTAGTATCTTGCAGATAGTAAGACCTATAACAACATCACAAAATCTAAACTAATTCCCCCCCCACAGATTGATTGTCCCTAAGACAAACAGTTTTAAAACAAACAATAGAAAAATGTTTTGTATTTATACAGAATTTATCCTTAGGAAAAAACCGCTACTTACAAGGAATGAGATAGAAGAGGTGTACTTCCAATCGTTTCTCTGGTCCATCCTTCATTGCAGACCACTACAAGGTTCTCATCACTATCATAGGCACAACTGCAATGCATTGGACATCGTTTGGTATCTAAAAAGGATGACAAAGACAATGAAAATGTCATAATCATAAATAGAATTAGCGACATTTAAGGTATGAACCACCCGGATTGAAGCATAACGGTCGTTTACCGCAAATAAAGTCGTGCGTTTTTCTATCTATACTGTTTTTCTCTGCAATACATGACGGCCTTACTTTGTTTTTCCGTACTGCAAGTGAAACATGACAATTATTAAGTCTATCATATATATAAAACTAAAATTTCGCGGTTGTCGGCTTTCCCGCTCGCTATATTCAAAGAATATAAGCTGTGGGCCGCCCAGCCTCACATGACCTCACATGATCTTTGACCTTGGCACGTGGCCTTTGACTTCATCAACAAATGCAGGATCCCATGTTGCACCTATGACTCAAGTTAGAACTTCAACTTTTTAATGGAGGTCAATTTTACATTTTTAACCTATTTTTCAACTTGACCTCACATGATCTTTGACCTTGGCACGTGGCCTTTGACTTCATCAACAAATGAGGGATCCCATGGTGCACCTATGACACAAGTTTGGTTCCAATTGAACTTCAACTTTTCAATTGAGGTCAATTTAAAAAAAAAAATGTGTTTGGCGAACTGCGGTTACAGTCACACCCCGGGGGGGCACTTGTATTCAAAGGTGGATATGATGCGTGAACAAGAAAACACGTAAAAATGGTCTCTTTTTTCCAACAGGCGATGTACGCGCGTACATTGATTAGGGTGTCAAAAACAGCAACATATGGAAAAAAGGGTATGTTTTTTTCGTAACCATGAAATTGTGGTGTACGCGAGATCAAAATCATTAAAAATATTGCAATTTGGAAGTAAAGCAACATGAGCAAAGCCAGATAATAAGGGTATATTATCAACACAATGCATTGCTCACTTGTTTGCGGTAGCAAAAACTGACAAAAAGACTTGCTTATCGTGAGCAAAAACACAAAAATACTTGTTTAGGGTATGTTTTTAGTCCGTGGAAATACTTGTTTAGGGTGCATTTCGGAAGTCATGCATCATATCCACCTTTGAGTACAACTGCCCCCCCCCCCCGGAGTCACACCAAAGCAGTGAGTTAATGTATTGTTGAAAATAATTTATTGGGGTTACGTTCATACCACACTCTGTTTCGTCGTCACTATCTGGGCAGTCAATTTGGCCATTGCAAACATCTTCCATTGGTACACACATTCGGATATCAGATGCTTCTGATTCGTCACAAAGATACGATCCTGGGCAGGTTATGTATGCTGAACAGGTAATAAAAGAAATGAAAATGATTGCCAATATGATCACATTTATTCTTAGGCAATAAAGGCTTATTACTTCAAGGCAGTGTGTTTTTACGCAGATCAACAACATAATTCGAGAAAATCGCCATTGAAATTCTACCGGGAGATTTCATGTTTGTACTATGGAATTAAACATTACAATATACTTTTTAATTTTGCATTATGAAGAAAACATTCTGGAGTTTACGTTTTAACCTTGTTGAGTTTTGAAAGTGCAAATGTATTCCTGCTTTCGAAAGCAACGCGTTGCCGCAATACGTAATGACCCTTTTGGCTTTGCAAAGCAACGCGTTGGATAAAACTTTACTCCTATTGGCTGACTAAGCAACGCCTTGCTTTTCATAAGCAACGCGTTGCTTTCGAAAGCAACGCGTTGCCGCAATACGTAATGACCCTTTTGGCTTGCCATATTCGACAGTATGTGAAATCGCGATATGCAGTTTGAGCTTATTGATCAAACTTCTTAATTAATATCTCAGTAATTAGGTCACTTTCAAGATTGTAACTTTGTGCATGTATATACCATAACATTATAAGTACATATGCAAAATATCTCAAAAGTTTTAAAAAAGTCAGATAAGACAGTATGTGATGTGGACGACAAATATTTTTCATTCAAGGTAATCCATAAACCGATACTGCAATCTTATGGTTTTCATACGCCGAAATATAACTTCCATCGCGTAGTTTTCTTTAAATGAAAACCAATGAACGGAATGTACATGTACAACGTCGACAGACCCAGTCGCATGTATATGTAGCGGAATACAGAACAAATTAACCAAAAATAGCGTCTGATAATAAATGTGTACAACGCGTTCTAGTTAATTTATATAGAGGGATAAGCAGCGATTTGCTGATCCGAAACATCGAAAAAAATCATCAAAATTCGTATTTTGGTATTTACTGGCATAGATGTAATAAGTGGTTGGCTTGAAATCCGTGTATTAAAGACAAGGCAGTACTTTTACCTGATTCTGTAATTTCTATACGTGCGTATCAAAATTCCGACTTGAATATCTGGGATATTCCACGTGAATATCCCAGATATATAAACGCAATAATGTGCACCGTGACCATTTTGAGTCGTCATCGCTGTATGTCTATTTGCGGGAGACGGTATAACAAATTTAGTCCTCAGCTACTTTTCACTATTGGGTGTTTTTGTTCCGACATTAAAGTAGTTAGATGGAATTGTTTATAGTTATCTTTGATTTAAAAGCTACAAAATTGCATTTACACATTTGTTTTATTTTCTCACATTATCGCTGCTTATCCCTTAACAATTATTATAATTGTAGCTTTCATCTAATTTGATTTTTGTGATAAGTTTTCTACAGGTATATTTCTTGGCGTTTTACTATATATTAGTGCAGCTTAGTGCACTGTTAAAATTTTGTTGTTTAACGGTAAAATACCGGAATCCTGCTGCCGGTATTCTACCGTTAAATAACAACACTAAAGATGTATTTGCCGTTATGATTGAAGAGAAGTTTTGATGTTTTATCGATATTTGTATGAAGAAAAAGCATATTTTGTGTTAAAGTCATTAAAATGCATCTCTTAAATACAGTAAATTTGCTTTCTACGATGCACCGTATTTTAACGGTAAAATACTGGCAGCTGGGATTCCGGTATTCTACCGTTAAATGTTATTTTTCTAACAGTGTGTCGTTCTTTCCAATGAATCCTCATTTCACTATGACTTACCACAATGCGTCTCTTCAGCTAAATTTAAACAATCATTGAATCCGTCACATTCTGCAGATGAATAGACGCAAAACCCATCGCCACAGTTGAAATCATCTATTTGGCAAATACCTATATTTAAAAAAATCCCAACCAGAAACTCTTCAAACTCTGAAAGGTGGAGGAACTTTTACATATATTTTGTCATTGAACATCGCACAGTGGGCCAGAATCGCCTCAAAGCTGGCCAAAAATCAAAATTGGCAAATGTGATTTTTTAATGTTTTTTAGGTCGTTAGGGATAGAAAACATCCTAAAGAACATGATTATATTGAAAATTAAAAAAAAAAAAAAAAAAAAAATGTTATTTTTCTAACAGTGTGTCGTTCTTTCCAATGAATCCTCATTTCACTATGACTTACCACAATGCGTCTCTTCAGCTAAATTTAAACAATCGTTGAATCCGTCACATTCTGCAGATGAATAGACGCAAAACCCATCGCCACATTTGAAATCATCTATTTGGCAAATACCTATATTTAAAAAAATCCCAACCAGAAACTGTTCAAACTCTGGAAGGTGGAGGAACTATATACATATATTTTGTCATTGAACATCGAATCGTGGCCTGGACTGTTTGTCATTTCGTTCCGTTTATGATTCCTTCAAAATCAAACTGTTTGATTGTTGACTTTTTCAGATTAATATTATACATGTACCAAATAACATAACATGATCCATATCAAAGGTGTATTTTGTGATCCACAGCCTCGTTCCCCTGATATACTTAAATTGACGGGCAAGAAATTCTCTAACGGACACTGTCATACAAGCATTTCCTCATAATACCAAACCCAACATCGAGATATCTAGTGAACCAATAATAATAATAATAATAATAATAATAAATGCGATGTCTGAAAATTATCATATTTTATATAATGTGAGCTGAGAATTACAAGGTTCTAACTTTAAAATGATATGTAATTTGTTTAGGTTTGAACGGTCTACTTCCAGTAAAATTTGTGTCATATCATTTGTCGTGAACTTAAAGCGTCTATATCATAAAGGTCAGCATTGGCAGTTAGAACCTTTTAATTCTTAGGTCATGATAATGCAAAAAAGTGTCCAATATATGGATGATGACAGAACGTCCATTATATATTTAATGTACTTATATATTTTAGTGTATTGTAATAACGCTGGGTTACGTAACTTTTAGACTACAATCTAATCCAACACAGAATGTCAGTCTCCTTGTTTTCTCTACTCCCTTTCTTTCTCTCTCTCTCTCTCTCCTGTTCTCTCTGTCTGGCTGCCTGTCTGTCCTGTGCTGTCTGTCTGTCCTCCTCCTCTCTCTCGTCTCACCTTCAAAAAAAAAACATCTGAGTTCTTGTAAGATCAATTCTAAATCCCCGTCCAGACCCAGTAAACGATCAGATGCTACCTTCAGCCACATGTTGGAATCGCAGACGTTAATGTACGGAGTTTAATCTTGCCTGTCAATTGTTGGCGATAGTGGAACTCTTAACAGCATATAGTCAACCATTACCACTAGAAGGAAACGTAGCCTTCTCCATTTCGAAACAACACTATCCTAATCGAATTTTCCCTTTGGCCTGTTCCGAGACACTATCCAAAAATTGTCACATATTAGGGTCACTTCGGTAGGCTTTGGATATCCCGGTGTCCGTTAATTTCTACCATCTCCTCATCTGATCCTAATTTACATATTTCTATAGGACACATTCCTCTGAAGAAGTATGAAGAGTAAAATGTTTTTAAATTGACATTGTAGGTGGTCCATTCTGAACTGTGCCGGCTGGAAGGTGATTGTAGAACGTTTATTGCAACCGCTCTCCCCGCGCGCGGGCTATATATATAGGAATAACTTTAACATCATGGAGTTTTTGCCTATTTGAAGATGAAGACGCCTTGGGTCATGACAGTGCTAAAATAAACTTAATGCCTTAGAGATGAACATGGCACAAACATTTATGTCAAACCCACGATAGTTTTTGTTATGAGCAAATATTTGTATTATGTATTACATTGTGTGTATAAGTGTATCCGTTTGTTCGTTTGTTTTTATTTACAAATTCATATGGATCTGTACATGATCACATTGCATATCGACTATTTAGGTAGCTCCTACTATAGGTAACTTATGGTGATCAATTAACTTGAACAGAATAAGGGAACCTGATCCCTCCAGAAGTTTGAAATACCACTATTTATACTATAATTAATTTCAATAAAGTTACCTGCACAGCAATATTTTGTTTGGAAACTGTTTATTTATCTCTCCACTTTTTGCTATTTTGTGGATGTTTTTAATAATTATAACTTTGTTTTTTGCGCGGGCATACTTTGGTTGCCCAGCTCCAAATGTTTCTGATCGTAAAGATTTAACCTATCGCTCTTCTATAGGAGGCGAGTTGAGGCGGGACATCAAAGCACGGGCCGACGCAGTGGTGTCTGAGGGGATGGTCCCCCAATGTTGATATGTTGGAAGATGCAGTAACAAATGATGGGATTATGGTGCATATTTTGCTTATTTTCATACTTCTTCATGGTCCCTCTTTCATTTTGTTCAAATGAATCGCAGTGACAATCTATCTTTGGAGATCTAGCACCTCCCATTTTTAAGTCTCTGTAACTGAATTTCCATATTAACTTTCTCAATCTTAGAATGCATGATAGGTAATATTAGAAATTTCCCGATCGGGTTAAGTTATAAGCGTATTTAGGAATCGGCTTTGGGATTGCACATATTCAGACAAGGGTTTGAGGATGAAAGATTGAAATTTAAATGAAAAAAAAAAAGAAATTAAAGCGATACCCGTCTGAACCCAATCGCGGTATGGGATGATTCGTTTGATTCCCAAGGTGTTCTCCCTCCAGGGATCACGCCTCCAAGAGGTGGCGAATTCTGTTTACGCCCAAGAATGCTAAGGCTATACGCACCACAATTCTCTTCATCAGAGTTATCTGGGCAATCATGTAAACCGTCACATCTTTGATAACTGTGCAAGCAGACCAAGCCTAATTTTGGTACCAGACATGGAAAATCTTCCGTATTACAGGTAGCTGTTAAATGAAATAGCAAAATAAAGATTGAATATCTGGATTTGATGCAGTATAACGATTCGAATTTTAAAAAAAAATATTTTCCGTCATTGTTATGACGCGAGCTCTTATCGATGTTGAGATTCTTGAACGGTGGTTTGCAAAGAAAAAATAATAAATCTCAAATTAAAGCAAGACAATTATTAAAATAGAAAAGTAGTCAATGAGGCATTCCGAATAAATTCTTTTATCGACCACTAAATTTCTCATTTTTGAACACACACGTTTACGTAATTAATTCGCGTTTGGCATATTCACGATCAAAAAATGCATCTCATGTATTATTTAATATTAAAGGTGCTTGTTCCGATCGTCTTTAGGACCACCTGTTTTAACCGGAAGTAGTATCAATTTTGATATCAATGAAAGGCCGTATTTTTCTCATTGTCTTCCTGAAATTTTAAGCTTTCACATCCATTTGTTTCCCAAGATATTGGCCAAAAACTGCCGTTTTACTGGTTAACCATCAATATTAGCATAGTAGTGAATATGGCTTTGCAATATGCATTATCGCGTTCAGCATCAAAACTGCAAGTTTTGCTTCCAGCGGTAATTGATGGTCAGCGTATACAGGCTCCCATATCAAGAAGAGAACACGATAGACATCGGAACAAGCACTTTTAAATTTGTATGAAGATTGAACAGCAATAATACGTAAATCACGTGTGTGACAGTGTGTGTGTGTGTGTGTGGGTGTGTGTGTGTGTGTGTGTGTGTGTGTGGGTGGGTGTGCGTGCGTGCGTGCGTGTGCTCGTGTGTGTGCGTGTGTGTGTGTGAGTGTACGTGCGTTTGCGTGCGATCGCGGACTTCTATATGGCTAGTTTTATTTGATGGTTGAAATTGTTTATATTTACCATTAATGGGTATCCGAGAAAGTTCCAACAAAAATCCCGTAAAGTCATTGTTAAATACATATGTTGTGAACTCCACTTTAGCATCGGTAATATTTATTATCATTGAATTCGGTGCTCGATTACCACTCACTTCATAGAAATCAACAAAGAGGTTTCCAAACCGTAGAAAGTCGTATGTTTGAGCGAGGTCAACGAAAACAAATCTTACGAATGGAACACCGCCATCAACCGCAGATATAATCCAGGAGCAATTGAGGTTAATTGGATAGAGATCCGGGTAATTCGGTGACGTCAGATTTACGATGTCTGTCTTTGATAAAAGGATATTTCTTTCTCCACATATATCTGAAAAGTGATATTTATGAAATAACTTCAATTAGCCGTAATTGCAAGTCCTTTTGAAGCCTACACTGATATATATCTATTTACCCTAAACTATTTATATCCTGTAGGCCAAGACAGGGGAGGGCAAGAATGGACAAAATGCTGACCTGGACGGACAGGACAAGTGATTCTGTCCCGTACCACCAGGGTGACCGTTGAAAGGCACAGACATGTAAGATTGAATAATCGGTAAACCTAACAATATTACAAAATACGTTTTATTACATTGGCGTTAAATATTTTACCAATTAGTAATTTAGCAAAGCACATTTGATCCACACCAACAGCTTTTTTTTAATTGTTTTTTGTTTTGTTTTATTTTGCTTGGGGGCGGTAGTAAAAAAAATCCATCGTGCTGGAGGCAGGGTGTGACATGGGCGTGGTGTGGATATGCATTCATAGGTTTCTTTCTTTTAATATTAAACATACATATACATATACATATCTGACTTTTTTCTCATCTTCCTATTTTCTATACCTTGTTTTACAAAAATCTAACTTTTGGCCCTTATTGAAATGAACATACCACGTCAATTCATCAGATCCATTCAAGCATTGAGGCAGGTTATCACATAACAACGTCAGAGTCCAAGCATCCATATCCAGAATGGCATTGGAATCCTCGCTTGTACAGCCAACTGTTCAAGAAAGTTATGTTTTGACGCAGCACGTTTATATGTCGTCAACTGAATGTTTTCAGTGGTGACGTATATTTAGTATTACTTTACTGGCAAGGTCGCTGTTTCAGACATTCATAATTCAATCATTCAGTATTTCAGTCTTTTACAAACCTGCTATAGTATTACTTTAGCAGAAGATTGGGTTTATTGCTATTGCTCGCCCGAACCATGTAAAAGAACTGAAAGTCCCACAAACTAATGCCACAGCTTCCGTTTACTATAGAAATTCCCTAATTCAATGTCGGAAAAAAATTGGAATTCCTAAGGCACTGCTGAATAATAATACAGCTACAACGCGCCATGTTTTTAAGCCTCGTCTACAAGATCACACCTTTACTTATTGTTGTGTATTTGGATGTGACGCTCTATAAAACTGTCATTGGCCTCTTATGTTCTCTTCACGGTGATTGTCCATTTTGAATGGCGGTAAAGAGTACGTTTTAGTGGATATGGTTTCCCATCAACGCGCGGCACTTCGTCGTGGATTTCTCCGTTCAAGACCTACTCGGCTCCCTCCCCTCTCGTTTTCTTGTGTCAACATCATCGTTCATGCCCCACACATCTAAGCTTTGGCACCTTTGGTATTTAGTATGTCACTTTTTCAATAGAAGATTACCCAAGGGCTCAAACTTTCAAAATGCTCCAAACATGCCAAAAGTTTCATATTGGTCCGTCTAGCATCATAAAATTCCAAAGATGTATAGTTGTAACCATCTACAAACTTCCCCAATAAAACTATACAATCAACTAAAATTAAAAAATTATAAACACTCACTGCACTGTCATTTTTGCCAGATATTTTGACTTTATATTTGTTAGACAAGAATCCTAAGCTAAATCCCCTCGCTTTTTATTCCATCCAATTTGAGGGGACCTAAGCGGAGATATTGTCAGTTGAACACAGAAAAAAATACCCACTTGTGCCAGGTTCACCTGAAGGTCCAAGAACTAAAGGTATAAGGCGTGTAGCATCATTGGAGTTAAATCCTTTTCAACAAATAATATTGTACACAGATTCAGAGTAATGTATTATCATGCATGGAGCGAAATCAATATATTATTTTTTCATGGGAAGTACCAGAATTATTACGTTGTGGGTGAAAGAGGGACCACTCAGGGGGACAGTAATCATGACATTCCTTTCTTGGAATTTGGGGAAGTTTGACTGCTGAAACTAATGTAACAGTTACAGTCTGTTGAGGGACAAATCTGTGGACAACGCTCTAAGTGTGGGGGACATTTTACCCTTCCCTATTCCCACTGCCTCCAAGATGCCAGGGAGGAATATGATGATGAAAGCAGTGTTCCACAAAGCAGCAAGAAAGTAAGGATGTTGTGTTCAAAGTTCTCTGTTTACTTTCAACAGGGTGTTTTTAGGGTTCTACCTCTGCTGAAACCTTGAGTAAAGCTTAGACAACAGGACTGTTTGGAATTGGAATTTCGTAATTCTACATGTATTATTAGCAATTGCGACATTATAAAGTTTATAAATGATGTTACTCACAAGAACGCACTTTATCCTACGTTTTTATTTTATTTTCAATAAGGATGTCTTGAAGATGATTTTCAATGCAACTTAGTAATATCAGGATAGCCGAAACTGGCCCAACAGTTTTTCACTGTCTCGGATAATTAGCTACTCCTGAACATACCCCACTTAGCACCAACTAAAAATCTTCATGAAGAGCTGGAACACTCCTAAAAAAATCAGTAAAACTCCATTGATATGAACTTAAATTTTTGGCCAAAAAAAATCATCTTTAATTGTATAGTGTTTTTGGGACAGTCCTGTATGACCATTGGTTTTGGGTTATAGGGTAAAAATTGCTAAATTGTAAAGGTCAATTCCATTTGTACAGGGTCACTGAATCCAGGAATTGCTTCCATTTTTGGTAACAATAAAAACAAAAGCTCATCTAGCTTAATGTGCCATAGGAATAGTTTGTAGCACGCATTGCCAGGTTTCATGTTATGTGGCAAAATAGCTCATACGGCAACATAATCCATTGTCATTAACGGTTTCTTTGACCTTAACTCATAAGAATAATCCTTTAATAATAACCAAAACTATACTTTTAGGAGTCCCCTTTCTCACAGCATACTATTGGCAAGTATTTAAAATTCATCAGGCAACCTACAATGTTTGACCTCTGTACAAAGTGAAATTGACCTTGTAACATTTTAGCTCCTTTTTTAACCCTATACTCAAAATCAATTGTCGTAATTGGTACAAACTATATATTTTTGGAAACCTCATGACTAAATGACAATATGGAAAATGTTTGACCCCTGTGTAACCTTTCAAAGAATTTTTTTTTTGCCCCATATTGAAAAAAATGAACACCACATTTAAGACACTAACTACCCTTGCATTGATATAGAGGGTCAATAGTAACTAACACAACGTGTGTCAAACCTAGATGTAGGCTGGGCATGAACGAACTCCTTAAATAAGGACCTATGATATTCTGCTCCTGCTCTAACATGTATATCCGGACCGTGTTTTGAATTGATCTCAGGTGCAACAATGATCTCCATTCGCTGCGTATGTCGCGCCTTAATTAAATCCCAAATGATTAAAACTATAATGTCAATCTTTTAATTGTCGTATTTTCTCGAAAGTAGATGTGGTTTTGCTGATAATTCAAATCAACGTTATGGAAACCATTTGAACGACAGCGTGAATTCGACAAAAAGAAAAGAACCTATTTTTCAATAACATCGGAATAATTATTTTGTGGAATTGTTTTGGGTGAATAAGGATGAGAGAATATAATGGCATGCTGGTTGGTGCGCTTTCCATCGACGAGTTGCCATTTCATTTCGACGGCCAGGTACAACACCAAACTTATCCTCATTGTAAACTAAAAATTGAATCAAATTGAAAGTTAGTATAGTAAGATTCAACCATCGTCGTCACCGGAGGAAACGTTTTTGGACAGCGTCGATTAGTTGGGAGAGGAGGCAGGAATATGTGGCCCGGATCACCTGTTTCGTGAACGAACTAAATAATCTGGTCTTAATGATAAAGAGAGTGCAAAGAAGTTTGTGTTCCTTTCCTATCCATAGCACGGGAGCTCAAAAGTCAGTTACATTCAGCCCACCTTTACATTGACTACCGTTGAAGCAAATACGATTAGAATGTATTGAGAGTTAATATAGCTATTGTTGTGTGTACCGAATGATTTTATTGAGCTCAGAAGGAATTTTTTCTCTGCTATCGGACTACATGGGTCAATAGGTTTCGTGTGGAATTTTATTTTCATCCACTGCACATCCCTTCATTCAATGCAATACCTTCGGGAAAAGTACTAGAGGTTGACACGATTGGGTTGAATATACTATCGTAGTTGGTTTTTGATGATTGCAAATAGCGAATGATCAGCTGTAATGTTATGCAATGTACTACAACTTAGCCAAACTCATGCGTAACTCTCTAAGTCGACTTCAAAGCCCCAATAATCACCCACATCACTTGTAAACGTAACCCACCCTTCTGAAAAGCATTAAGAGTTAGCGTCGTTAGTTAATCTTAAAATCACCAGTAAGATGAAGTAGTAAGTGGATCTCGGTAAACGATCAGGCCCATTCCAGCTGTAAAGTAGTCGCTTGTTGGATTGATACTGATATGGACAAAAGTTCATAAAGATATAGCCAGGACTTGAGCTCGAATCTTCCAAGGGCATGACAGGTTACCGGGATAATTGTAGGGATATACTGGCAGGGAATGCAGACGAGTTACGTTGCCTTCGTATAACCAATATATTTTCTGGAGGGTCCACAAAATTCTGACATAGGAGGTTGTGCATAATTCATCTTCAGTGAAAACAATATAAATAGTTTTCAGCAAATTCTCTTATCTGCTATGTAAAAAGAGGTACACCATATACGGTATATTGGTTCAATAATCGATACATTAAAAAGGTTTCGTTATTTTGTTAAATCAGTGGGGCTAGGCACATCAAAATCGGTGTAAAAAGGTTACATACAAGCCATGACCTTGAACATACACCGAATGTACAAACATTTTGATACATTTAATGCAATATCATATTCATTTCACAAGGTCGCACCGAAAAACACTTCAATGTTTACTTCTATGTTAACTGACAGGTTCGACTGGATCTAAGTGTGCTTACTATTTGTGTTTAGTCAATTTAAATGCCATGAAGCAATAATTATACTCAATAAATTAGTAGAAAAAGCATTCATGGGACATTTTCACCTATAAATATATATAGTCTGTTTGCTCCAAACACCTGTTTTGCTCCAAAAGGATTAATGGTTACCGTTCCGATATGATCGATTGGGATTGGTTATAATACCACACTGCAATTCATCTGATCCATCATAGCACTGCTTGTGAACATTACAAAAAAGTAGGCTAAGATCTGCCAAACATAGCCAGATGCACACGCAAATTCAGCTGTGACTACAGCTTTCTGAAGTGCGTAAACGCGTGTGGTAGTATTCAAATGTGTTACAGCCTGTTATAGAAGGAACCATGATTTGATGAATGTCCATAGAACCCTTACCACACCGTGTAATATGGTACAAGAAAAATGCATGGAATTCATTTTAAATCAATATTATTGCCAACTTTATGTCATGTAAACTATCTAGATATGTATTAATGAGTGTAATTTGTGTACCTCTATGTAAAAACCAACTCAAATTCGTTGATGTAGATCACGTTAGAATAAGACTTGCCAGGTTAACTGCCTCACGCTAACTTTGGTTCGAGCCACTTAGCGCAGCGGCCGAGCCTTGAAAAGTGCTTAGTTTTCGAGTTACCCCTCCACCACCGTAAACAAAAACAACACCTTTATTGGTTGAAGGATTAAATATATAAGATTTTAAGGAAAATGATGGTTGTGGTTGACAATTTGGTGGCAGGGATGTTTATGCCGAAAAATGAAAATTTGGGCTGCGAGTTAAGGAAACTATATTATTTTTTATTATTTCAGGTAAGGTATAAAATATTACCAATCTTATGTTATGGCATCCTGTTATTGATATAGGTTTATACGTTTGCAGAAAGGGTTCAGGTAATACGCGTTGTGGTGACACGTGATTTAAAAAGGATGCGTTTTTTTAGGGAAAAAGGTAATTTTGGGGCTCTTTTCGATAAAATTCAAGACCCTTTATATATTGTTTTATAAAACAGAACTATATAATATAAAGTCAGAGATGATAGTATTGCATGATGATAAAATTTGTTTTGCTAAAAAAAAATTAATATAAATCTGATTATTCTTAAGTTTTTAGCTCAAAAACGTGATTTGACCCAAAAAACACCCCTGCCAACCAAAGTTGTTGACCCACAACCATCATTTTTTAAAAGTATTTATTACATATCTTTCAAATAGAAGTGCGTGCCTGTTTGTTGTACCGAGGGGAGGGGTTGTCGACAATTTGCAGTCCAACCGCTCCAACTAACTGATTCACATTCGATCCCACAACCCAAATCCTGTGGTTGTAACATCGAAATTCGGAACGGTGCATGAGCCAAGCGGGAGCCGTAACACCAATGGATACTAACGTGCAATACGCCAGCGCCAGCGAATACATGTAAATTTTCTTCGAAGTTCTTATTCAGTTGAGGGGAGTAAGTAAGCAAATACGCAATATCATCGGTGTTGCCTATCTAATATGAGACGATATTAGGTAGTGCGTCGTCGCGCAAGTGTATTCGCATGCATGTATTTACAAGAAACATGTTGGTGCTGGGCACCAATGTATGCCCCGCGCAATGGCAGAATTATTTAAAACATCCAAATATAGCCAAGAATTGAGAGATAAATCACATTTTCCAAACAAAAAAATGCTAGTGTATGTGACTTTTATTGAAAATAGCCAAGAATTGAAAGATAAATAACATTTTCCAAACAAAAAAATGTGACTTTTGTTGAAAACTGATGGTATAAATAGTGGTATCGTAAACTTAACTCAAGTTCACTATACTCTTGTTCAAGTTTACTGTAGTAGGCCTACCTAAATAGTCGACTCGACCATCGTAACTGATGTCAGCTGTCAAGAAATTATAGTCAATATTTCTGAATATGCAATGATATAACCAGGCACTGCTGGCACTTCGCCCAACTGGCCTGATATTTGACCCCACTTAAACACGTGGAAATAGAACCTTGTACAGATCCAATATAAATTTGTATAAAAACACTGAAAATACAATCTATCTCACACTGTATCATCATTTTACTTACACAAAAACTATTTTATGTTTGCATAAATATTTATGCCATGTTCATCACAACCATTACGTAATTTTAGCACTATTCATCATTTTCAATTGTCATGAAAAATTGTTATGACCCAGGCTCTTCAGGCTTCAATACAGCAAAAACTCCATATCTGTCAAGTTATTCCACATCTATAGCCCAGCGCTCGCGCGCGGGGCAATAAGGTTACGCGGTGGACCCAGCTTAATTTATTTTTACTGTGGGGGTGATTTTACCTTTTAACTAATATTATTAAAATAAAAATATATTTTCGGTAATTAAAACAAGCAAAACTAAATAAGAATGAGAATAAAAGATACGATTATAGATAATATATATCGCTCCTCTACCAACCCTGGCATGTAAGCTTAATTGGTAAGAGCGCCGTCACTAGTGATACGGAGGTTGCCGGTTCGAGTCCGGCCAAGCGCACATGGGTTTTTTCAACACTTGTGTGCGCTGGCCATCCACCATCCTCTAGGAAAGCGATGGAGACCTTTCGGAGCTAACACCTATAGATATCGCTCCTCTACCAACCCTGGCTTGTTAGCTTATTTGGTAAGAGCGCCCTCACTAGTAATACGGAGGTTGCCGGTTCGAGTCCGGCCAAGCGCACCTAGAGTTTTTTCAACACTTGTGTGCGCTGGCCATCTCCAGGAAAAGATCAATAAATATTCATCCTTGTCTGCATGGAGAACTAAGTAGTTGAAATTTCAAATAAATATAAATCGTATATGTAAATATACCGATATGATGCTATCTGCTAGAAAAGCGATGGAGACTTTTCGGACTTAACACCTATAGATAATATACTGTATATCGCTCTTCTACCAACGCTGGATTGTTATTTTAAATTTGTATATGTAAATATACCGTTCTGATGCTATCCGTTAGGAAAGCGATGGAGACCTTTCGGAGCTAACACCTATAGATGATATCTATCACTCCTCTACCAACCCTGGCTTGTTAGCTTAATCGGTGAGAGCGCCGTCACTTGTAATACGGAGGTTGCCGGTTCGAGTCCGGCCAGGCGCACATGTTATTTTCTTTTTTTCAACACTTATGTGTGCTGGCCATCTCCATGAAAAAAAAATTAATAAATATTCATCCTTGTCTGCCTGGAGAACTAAGTAGTTAAAATTTCAAAACAAATGTAAATCGTATATTTAAAGCGATTTATTGGTATAAATCTATCGGCACATATATAATGAAATATCCCTAAATAAAACGTACCAGATGGTTTTCATGGCCATTGGAGTATTCCTTGCTAAAAAAACCAGATTGATTTCGACCAATTTACACAACTGTACAACGATCATGGAAGCTACCATGTTTGTTCCCTGTGGTATATCTAGAACGCCGCATGCAATACCGAAACAGAAGCCAGCGAAAATATATCCCATACGCGCACATATCACGGGGAAATTTGCCACAAGCCTCATCCTTTTGAACTTCGCTGAGCACACAAAGGATAGGAGCGAGATTCGTTTAGAATTTTTTTATTGCAAGAAAACTACACTTTTTAAAACCTCAGTGATATGATAAAAATGTTAAGGAGGGGTGTTTTAGAACATCATTTTTGGTGATTAACAAGGTTTTAGTTGTCCTAACCACTAACATTCCATTAACGTGGCACAATTTGAAAAGGTGTCGCGTATATTTATTTAGTTTTATCGCAGTCGCACTGTAACCACTGATATCTATACACTGGATTGGCTACCCAACAGTAATTGTAAAGTAGATCAGTGAAGCAACGGGCGTGGCATTCTTGGTCTACCGAACACAAACCATTCCAGAGACACCTGTGTAACAGAAGTTGTATCCCGAGTGCACGTTTTAGGACATGCCATCCATACGCGCAATACAATGAGCTCACTGACTTGATTCTGTAGTCTGTATGTCCGCTTATCCACATTTCACTGGGAACAATTTTGTATAAATGACGCGGCTCTTTACCACCTGCTTGGGATCTTTTTAGATTACCATATGGCCATCAGTGCTTCAATTACGAAGCCCGGGTTTCCAATCCATTGTATAGAGATCAGTGTTCGAACCCACTAATAATGCGCGGTTCCAGTAATCTACGTACTTTCAATGTACCGATAGCGCTTTTCTTTGTATGATGTAGAGCTTCCTAAGTTTATTTTAAAAACTATATTTCTCAAGAATCCCAGGCTTGTTTTATAAAACTTGGCCACAAAGTATGCCATTTTTGATAAATTATATATTTTAAGGAAAACGTTAAATTAAAGCTGTGTTTTTAATTACAATGTAAAATTAACCGTCGATCGTTTTCATTACAGGCCAGAACTTGACGAACCACCGATCATCTTTCAAATGGTGTGAAAGGGATAAACCATGGGCTTGTGACAAAACGATAGCGTAAAAAATAAACGTGGGGCTTCCTAAAATCGTCTATTGCTTCGAAAGTAAGCGTGAAAATGATGTTTTCTTACGAAGAATACTCCAATGACCATGAAACAATCTGGTACGTCATATTTAGGGATATTCTATATATGTGCCGATAGATTGATACCAATAAATTACTTTAACATATAACAGTTTGGACGCTCTCCTCGCTAGGAAGCGATGGGAGGACCTTCCCGGAATCACACATATAGATGATATATATCGCTCCTCTACCCAATCTGGTTTGTTAGCTTAATTGGTAAGAGCGCCATCACTAGTAATACGGAGGTTGCCAGGTTCGAGTTCCGGCCAAGCGCAGATGGGTTTTTTAACACTTGTGTGCCCTGGCCATCTCAGGAAAAGATTAATAAATCGAGATACGATTAGAGATTTTTCAATTAGAAGGACAGTCCAATTAGTGGATGTAGCGCAAGTAGTGGTGGCTGCGCTGGCATCCCACTATTCCAATACAATCCAACACGATATTTAGATCTAGGCAAACAAACAAATCAACATCTTTTATTCTATACATACTTGTTCGTATCATCGCGGTAGTGATCACGTTATTCCCTTATATTAGGTTCCCGTGTGTTATTTAATTTGATTTTTTGCTACAAATTTTGATTTTTGTGCTTTTTAAGTAAAGGTAAATTTGAGGCCAAGGAACAAAAATTTGGGGTTTGGTTCGCATTTTTTTCGACCAGCCGTTCGGCAGCCATCTTGGAATTTCAAAATGGCCGTTATTTCAACATATTTTCCTCATATCTCCGTTTGTGGGTCGACATAGAAAGTACATGGGTCTATACCCCATGTTGTGATTCTAAAGGTTGCTATAGAAACTGTTATTTAAGTTGCAAGTAATTTCGTTTGGCGGCCATCTTGAATTCAAATGGCCGCCACGTTGAATATACTTTTGGCCCTGTATCTTGACTTCTGACTAACATACAGTGGTAAAAACGGTGCAAAGACCCATGCTGTGATACTAAGGTTTTCTCAAGAATACGATGTTTAATTGGCAACTACTTTTCGTTTGGTGGCCATCGTGAATTCAAAATGGCCGACAAGCGATAAACTAAACTTGTGTCTGTAATCTGACTTCTGAATAACATACAGGGTAAAAACTTTGGCAATACCCATGTTTGTGATACTAAGGTTTCAAGGAACATTTTTTAAGTTGCACTAATTTCGTTTAGGGTTGGCCACTTGACTTCAAATGTCCGACAAGTTTTTGAATTAAACCCTTTGTCCTGTAATCTTGTCACTTTAGTAATGACATACGACTTAAATACGATTGCAATACACATATTTGTGATACTAAGGGTTCTAAAAAAAAACGTTTTTTAGTTGCAGCTAATGTTGTTTGGCGGCCACTCGAATTCAAAATGGCTGCATTTTTGAATATACTTTAGCCTGTATCTTGACTTCTGAATAACATATAGCGCTAATAATGGTGGCAATACCCATGTTTGTGATACTGAGGTATCTATATAAACCATAATTAAAGTTGAAATTGATTTCGTTTGGCGGCTATCTTGAATTCAATATGGCCGACATGTGTAAATTCACTTTGGCCGATATCTTGACTTGTGAATAACATACTGGGCTTAAAATGTTGTTAATACCATTGTTTGAGATACTGGGGATTCCACAATTTCCCTTCACTAAGTTGATACTAGCGTTTGACTGCACTGATCAAAAAAGGGAACAATAATATTTCCCTTGAGTAAAAACTACAATGTGTAAGGTTTACTCAACTTTGAGATTTTACTGACCAAAAAGGGCTGTTAGCTTTTAATCAACATTGTCTTGTCAGCTGGTGAGCAATGAATATTCTCTCATCAATTGTGATAGTAGTAAGAGTTTTCTTATCTAGAACTACTCCAACACCTCAACAAAGGTCCACTTCAGGACCATCCTATCTTCTTAGATTTCATTTTTCTGATATTAAGTTGGTATTACACCTCTACTAAGTCACATCTAACTAAAATTTGCTCTTGAGGTCCACAACATTCTTCCATGTAAATAAACAGACTGGCCCCTATTAATCTGTAATCGTTTCCTCGCCAATATGTTCTATTTTGTCTGTTCACTAATTTTGGGTAATCCTTTCCTGTAGTTTTACATTTTCTCTTCTTTGTTACATATTATAGTTTTACTCAATACAGTTGTCTGCTTTTCTTATTTTTTGTTGTAATTTTCACTTTTATCCATTATTTTTCACATACAGTACCACACAAATCATTTGATAAATGATAAATTCTAGGTTATGCTGATTTTTTGATCCTAACAGTTAGTCGGTTGGCGGCCTTATTGAAGACCACAGTATGAGCGTGAAGTTGCGTACTATATAATGCACTTTTATTGCTGAAAGTGATAGACCAGGATGCCTAGTTTGAGAATCCACTGGCTGCCACCTTGACACCCTTGGGCAATTTGAGTTATTGAGGTCACATTAGGGAATTAAATCTTCCAAGTTTAGCAATAAAGTTACGGAATATCAAAAGATCTTCCTGAAGTCCAAAGGAGTACAAAAGTCAATGGGGACGTGTCTGCACAATGTCTAATAAAAGGATGTGTAGGTCAAAGGATAACATATCTTTTGTACAGGGATCAAATTTTCAAAATGCCTCTACGTAACTGAAAGTATTCTGAAAAGGTATAGTTTGCTAGATCTAAGATGTCGTCTTGGGGATATAAATGGCTGAAACTTAACAACCCGTATTTGCATCACAGTATTAAATGCAGTGTGTAGATATATGGCAAATTCTACTTTTTTAAATCTCTTCTCTTCAAAAATATAATGAGGCTATCATTATTTAAATGGAAGTGTTTTAAAATATGACCCCTGTACAAAAGATTTGTTATCCTCTGACCTATTTGTCTTATACCTTAAAATTAGGCATCCTATGGATATGTGACCATTGACCTCTTTTTACTCCTTTTTTTAGGTTTTTAGAAAGAATTAGTAATATTTCATAACTTTATTGAAGCTTTTAGAAATTTAATCCCCTTATGTGACTTGTGACCTCAGTAAACCCAATTGCCAAAGGGTGCCAAGATGGCACCTGGTGGATTCTTCCACTAAACACCTTGGTCTATAAATTTTAGCAATAGAATTGCATTAGTGGGCGGACGGGTTGGTTAAGTGCCTCATCGACTCGCCTTTCACCAATTTGGCCCGGGTTCGCTCCCCTGCGGAGCCAGTATCGTACATGAATTTGGTTGCCAATCCATACCCGCCCTCGCAGGTTTTTCTCTGAGTACTTCGGTTTCCTCCTGCATTTAAGATCAAGACTCCTTTCCATAAAGCCTTCCATGTCGTTCTGGATTTATTCGTTTTGTTGTCCTCGGCGCTATATTATTTTCCATAGTTAACATTTTGAATAGCAGTCACAGTTCAATAAGTATAGTACAAAACTTGATTATGTATGTCATTTTACGTAGCTATTGTATTATAGGAGATGAGCTTTATTCCGTGAAGGTTTATATTGAATAAAAAGACATCACCTCGGCAGCTAATCCGCTGTTGTCAAGAGGTAACGGAATGCGCTCGTAAGCTAAAGGTCGATGGTTCGAATCCTACGCATGCCAATTTATTTGTAAATTGTCTTTTCTATTATCTTTAATTGAAAATAAAGTCCGTAAAAAATCCGTGCTAATACTGTATAGTATTACTGCCATAGCAAATGTTAACTACGGAAACTGAAATATTGCGTCCTGGGCAATTTGGTGGATTTGTCGCTTGTTATAAGAATTAAATATTCTTTTAGTACCACTTTGATGCCTCTCTCCAACTTCTATCCGACTAAGTACACTATAGCCACCAGACTTTCAACCACAGGTCTGTCCCCTTTACCTTTATAGGCTATACAAATTAAAGTGGCAATATTGAAAACCTTACCTTGGTATTACAAACATGGGTATTGCGATCCTTTTTGCTTTATATCGTCATGAGTCTTCCAAACAGGCCAATCGACCATTTTGGCGAAATTGAGTTTTTTGCATATTATGATACTATATCACAAGCTCTTTTCATATACCAAATATTGAGCAAAAGTAACATTCCTTTTTTTTTTTTTTTTTTTTAGGATACTTGAATGGAAAGCGTGCTCAAAATGAAAGCCTTCCATGTCGTTCTGGATTTATTCGTTTTGTTGTAGCAGCCTAAGGCACTCCACGGTGATGTCCTCGGCGCTATATTATTTTCCATAGTTAACATTTTGAATAGCAGCATCGTCTTTGAGTCACAGTTCAATAAGTATAGTACAAAACTTGATTATGTATGTCATTTTACGTAGCTATTGTATTATAGGAGATGAGCTTTATTCCGTGAAGGTTTATATTGAATAAAAAGACACCACCTCGGCAGCTAATCCGCTGTTGTCAAGAGGTAACGGAATGCGCTCGTAAGCTAAAGGTCGGTGGTTCGAATCCTACGCATGCCAATTTATTTGTAAATTGTCTTTTCTATTATCTTTAATTGAAAATAAAGTCCGTAAAAAATCCGTACTAATACTGTATAGTATTACTGCCATAGCAAATGTTAACTACGGAAACTGAAATATTGCGTCCTGGGCAATTTGGTGGATTTGTCGCTTGTTTTAAGAATTAAATATTCTTTTAGTACCACTTTGATGCCTCTCTCCAACTTCTATCCGACTAAGTACACTATAGCCACCAGACTTTCAACCACAGGTCTGTCCCCTTTACCTTTATAGGCTATACAAATTAAAGTGGCAATATTGAAAACCTTACCTTGGTATTACAAACATGGGTATTGCGATCCTTTTTGCTTTATATGTAGCTGTCAAGCCAAGGTACAAAGCTAAATATACCGAATAATAGTGGCGACCATTTTGAAATTCAATATGGTGGTCTAACAAATAAGCTAGAACCCAGAGTGTAGCATCATTGAAACCTTAGTATTACTATCTTTTTGTCCTCCTATGTAGCTTGGAAGCCAAGATATTGGGATGTATTGAAAATAGCGGCCATTTTGAAAATAAAGACGGCAGGCAAACAGCTGATCGAACAAAATTGTAACAGTCAAATTCAATTATTTTAGCCCTCTAAGTTATTTCCAACTCAAGATACAGGCCGGAGTATTTGACCCTAGTCTGGGGGGGTCAAACCCCCTTATTGAACTTTCCTCCGATGCGCTAAAATGACAAAGCTTTCGTAAAAACCTTCCAGATTATCATTTTCTCATTTCCAGTCATTTTAGCGAAAATTATGTGAACTTAGCACCTTCACCAGGGTTAGTGTATGCCTTTAAAATTGAAGAGGGGTGGTTGCCACCCAAGAAAAATCTAGGGTACATTTTTTAGAATATTCTGCAAACTACGGCTCTAGAACTCTGTTTATGTTAACTATATAATTGCCAAGATGAAAACCGCATGAAAATCCGATATTCCTACCTTTTTTCGCACAAAATTGGATTTTCGCCTATTTTCTGTAGCAAACACCAATTTTGCCAACTCGTGGACTTAATGACATCATTGTGATGACATACACTAGGTATGTTAGTATTTATTTTGGTATCAATAGAAAGTGTGACCATGGCTATCCACTGGTATCAAAATCATACATCGGGTGCTTTATAGCAAATTCCTGAGGGGATGGTAAAGGCTTAGTAAGACGAGGGTTAAACATGTCGACCATATTGATTTCAAGATGGCCACCAAACGAAATTAGTTGCAACTTAAATTATGGTTTATATAGCAACCTCAGTATCACAAACATGGGTATTGCCACCGTATTTAGTCCAGTATGGCATTCCAAAAGTCAAGATACAGGACAAAGTTATTAAACTTGTCGGCCATTTTGAATTCAAGATGGCCAGGCCACCAGACGAAATTAGTTGCAACTTTAAAAACGGTTTCCTTAGAAACCTTAGTATCACAAACATGGATATTGCAACCGTTTTTACCACTGTATGTTATTCAGAAGTCAAGAGACAGGCCAAAGTATATTCAACGTGGCGGCCATTTTGAATTCAAGATGGCCGCCAAACGAAATTAGTTGCAACTTAAATAACGGTTTCTATAGCAACCTTGGCATCACAAACATGGGTATAGACACCAATTTTACCTTTCTAAGTCGCCCACAAATGGAGATATGCGGAAAAATATAATATATATATATATATCCAAGATGGCTGCCAAACGGGTGGTCGAAAAAAATGGGAACAACTAAATTCGAGTTCCTAGGTGTCAATATTACCCAAAAAAGACAAAAAATCAAAATGTAGCAAAATAGCCGACAAATCCAAAAACATTACGATAAGGCACCATACTATTAGTTACTCTTTTGGACTTTAATTCAGATAGAAAGTAGCGTTAAATAAGTAAATATGCGTTTGCTCAAACACACATCTCGATGTTTTCCTAAACTTTGGCTAATTAATTGGTAATAGGCCCTTCCCCCAATTTGCCCATTCAAATTTGTTCTAAATCATAAATCTTGATTCAATTACAGGTTAATAACTTTCAAAATATATTATTCAAATGGTTGTTTAATACCACGAAACATTTAACTTTTATCCATAAAAACCTTACCAGCTTTAATTCGCCTGTCGACCTTGACAAAAAATCCATTGTCAAAAAATTCCACCTTTCTTTCAAATTTGATCCACATTGCTTTGTTATCAACTGCCAACCGATTAACAAAATACCAGTCAAGTCTTCCTACAATGCTCTCGTCAGTAAAATCGTAACCAGTTCCAATGTAGAGATCCCATACATCCACTGATAAAACAGTTATTTCATAATGGCCCGTGATGAGAGATGTGAAATGCCATATACAATTCAGATCGTAAGGATGAAAGAGTGGGTAGCTTGGCGAAGTTAAGTAAGTGGTATCTCCCAACATCATTCCAATCGTAGTCGTTGGATCGCCACACATATCTATATAATTTTATGGAAAACAACTGTGTTCAGGATTGATAGTTACGACTTTGGGAATACGTTGCACCCCACGATTATTTCATACGACTGTGCATTCGAAATTCGAAAGGTGACATTTCTTTACTGTATCGCAAAAGCTCAGCCATTTGCAATTATACAATTCAGCACAAGAGTAAGCCTTATCAATTTTCTTTATTGGTTTTAACAATAGTTACCTTTTCTCATATTCTATTCATGCAATAATCCAAGAGGATTTCAGAGACATGGAAAACTTTTTATCATCCGCTTTCGCTGAATGTCTATTTTACTTCAGTTTTACTTGCATGAGGATAAGAATGACGCGCTGATGCGGATCGCGACGCAACCCATGGAGTAGTGTACGACTGAAGATGGATCAGTAGTACCATTTACTTTCCATTTCTTAAAAGCTGACTCGAGGATGACACCCTCAAATTTCTAACAATCGACTTTTTGCTATACATGCCAGTAAACATATTAACGATTCTGTGAAATAGCTAAGCTCAATTCAATAAGTTCTTCATTTAGCAAATTACAACTTGTAATGAACTTCCGGATCTGGTTTTTTTATACGCAGTATCCTACGGGATGGCTGACTACACAAATGCTCACTACATCAATACTAAATATCCCATTTATCTCAAACTTTGGAATTGACCATCTCTAATTCTAGTTGACTATTTTGAATTAATCCACACACATACAAAAGAAATATTTTGAAAACTTTGAGTCTACCTTTAAGGCGGTAGTCCGTATTATTTTATGAAAAACACCCTCATATTAAAATATGAAGGTCTTTTTTGGATGTAAAGCTTTTTTGGGCTAATTTCGTCAAATATAAGAAACATCCAAATTTCGTTACTGTTTTTGAACTCCTTATCTAAAATGATGACTTTTCTAGGTCTTATAGAGATATTCGGGAAGATCTGCCTCAAACCATTCTCGCCCAGAGAGAGCCTTTGTACAGAACTTCACTATTCGTTTTCTGCAAAAATACAGATATATGTTATAACAAATATCGTTGAACACAGATACACATGCATAGATTGTATTATATCCTAAAGGCTTTACTTGTAAAATTCGCGCTCGATACCGATACCAGTTTATTTCTATATTGAATAAAGCTCACATAATTTCCTGCAATCAACTAAGAGCAATATCAGGGCCGCGTACATTTGCCTTTAGCTATGAATTTATGTTATTTCATTAAATTTAACTGTTGCCATTTAACCTATTTTAAAATATTAAAATCTGTATAATTGCAGCAACCTATTTTAATGATAAATGTAATCACGTATGCACTTAAATGTGCACACCCATGCGATCATTGGACTGAACTATTGATCAAAAATAGAAAACTCATCTGGTGACTTGCAGTATATTAGATGTATTTCGTGATCCTAGCACCTCATTTTATATGGTTCACTAGGTATGAACGAGAATAGGTTATTTCCAAAAATTAAGTTGATTCAAACGGTGCGTTTTGATGTTATGATATATCTCGGTGGCCCATAAATCAGTGTGTTGTAATTTCTGTCCGTTTACGAATATTGCGAATTTCTTCCAGAATATATCGAATTTGCACGTAAGATTAGATCCACATACTATGCTCAAGTAAACGGTTCAGATGATATTAAAATTTAAAAAAAAAACTTTTTTTCAGGTAAGTCGGGGGACGAGGCTGTGGATCACGAATTGCCCCTTTAAAAGTCATGTGTCAAGAAATTGAGAGTAAACTCAAAGAGGAAATCCCTGAAAGCAGAAATTGTGTCCTATTCATAGGACGGAACACTGCTGCTTTAACTTTATAAATTACCGTAGTTGCCTATAATATTACAAAACTGGATATGGTTTAAATTCTTTTTAATTTCATTTTCTGGAGGTATTATGTAGGTTATGATATCGTATGCTCTTTATAATCAGATGAAGAACTTTACAAATTATATAATGTTGATGTATAAAAGTTAAAGACACTATCAGTGATTTCGACCGAAAGAGTCAAAATATTTGAAATTTGCAAGAGTAGCTAATGTGAAAAATAAGTATTCACATACGTTCAAAGGAATGTGTGTCCATTCAACGTGTTGCAGTCATTGACCGTACGGACAGTAATGACTAAAATATCCGAGTTTGTCCTTATTAGATTCACTGCAAAATCAGTGTTTACAAACGTGGTGCAAAATAGCGTTTTAAACATGTCAAACCTCTAAACACTTGGCGTCAAATGTCTAAACACTCAATGTCAAATGCCTAAACATGATTAGATTTTAAATATTTTTAGATTTAAGGTGTTCACATATTAAGCGGATATTTCAAAATGTTTAAAAACGTGGTGCAAAATAGTGTTTAGAAAAGTGTTTAACTTTTAATCACTGTTTTTGTAGGGTTGCTTTTGGTCTTATCACTTGTAGTGAATGTTAAAAAACTTATGATACCTATACTTGTTACAAATTTGCAAATATCTTATTTTTGATGATTTTGTTCGATTTTCTAAATTAATCAAATCACTGATAGTGCTTTTAATAAAAGACATGCTTACGGCATTCCCACTCATCCGATCCATCCATACATTGAAGGACATTGTCACAAACCATGGATTGATCCACGCACCCAAAACCAGATGCGCACCAAAAGTCAGCATTTGAACATCGATCTGCAAATAGGAAATAATCAGTGATAATGATGATGATAATGTCAATTTGTATTGCACAAACATATCCAACAAAGGTGCTCAAGAAGCAAGACAAACCTTTTTTCGCTACAATTTTTTACTTCTTCTGCTTCATCACCTTCGTCGTCATCATCTCTTAAGATTCCACTTCTTTTTCGTCCTTCTATTATTAGTATGTATTGCCTGTTTATTATTGTTTGTGTTTGATGGTAGGGTTGAGACCAATCGTATCAAGGACTTTTCTCAGTTACACGACATGTGTGTGTATACATGTTACTCTAGTAATGACACCTGGTTCAAATGCGGCTGTTGAAAAGATAATGTACCTTATTTTTCTGCAAATTTGAAGCATGAAATATACTTTTTTGTTTTTATTTCGCTGAAAGGGGAACAAACCCTAATAATCGATCACATTGTTTATATCATAGTTGCCCGTTCGAAAGAAGTAATTTTTAGTCTATAAAATCTATCCCTCAAAAATAAAAGTAATAATTCAGTTTTATGGGTTGTATCCGTTTACTTTGGATGACGTAGCCCACCAAAGAGTGCCGGTGAACAGTCATGGCAGTGTCATCCTTGAAATCATGTAAAAACTTAACATTTCTTGTGATGGTGAATGCCGGCTATTCAAAAATCCATGTACATAAAAGGCACATATTCAGATATTATATACAGAGGTATGCATTGCTTAAATTGGCTAATAAAATTGCTTTGAGCCCAGTTCCGCGTAGTAGTTCTGACTACCTGACTAAAAACGTATTTCCTCCAAACCAGACCAGTCACGGGAAATGAAGATTGTCTATTTGATTCACTTTATAATCCGATAAATACCAGTCCAGGCCACACACGACATTGCAATGTGGCTCTGCAATGAAATGCACATGGAATGTTTTTGAATAGCCGCATGCATCAGTAGGATAAATTGGTTTGATGTTAACGTGCTTCATATAATATAGCCGCCATTCATCACTAGAGAGATGGTTTGATGTTAAAAGTGATTCATTAATATAGCCGCCATTCATCCTATGAATAGAGATGTTTTGGTGTTAACGTGCTTCATATATATAGCCGCCCCTTCATCCCTAGTAAAGATGGTTTTGATTTTTCCATGTCTCATATAATATAGCCGGCCATTCATCACTAGTAATAGATGGTTTGATGTTAATTACGTGATTTCATATAATATAGCCGCCCTGCACCACTAGGAAAGATGGTTTGATGTTACATGTAATTCAATATAATATAGCCGCCATTCATCAATAGGATAGATGGTTGATGTTAACATTGCTTCATATTTATCCGACATTCATCGTGAATATAGGGTTTTGATGTTAACGTGCTTCATAAATATAGCCTCCATTCATCATGAGGATGATGGTTTGATGTTAGAGTTCTCATATATATAGCCGCCATTCTCACTAGGAATAGATGGTTTGGATGTTAACATGTGATTCAATATAAGATAGCCGCCTTCATCACTAGGAATAGATGTTTGATGTTAACGTGCTTCCTATAATATACCGCCATTCATCACTAGGGAATCAATATGGTTTGATGTTAACATGTCTTCATATAATATAGCGCCATTCATCCATTAGGAATAGAATGGTTGATGTTAAATGTTTTCATATAATATAGCCGCCATTCATCACTAGATAAAGATGTTGATGTTAACATGTGATTCATATAATATAGCTGCCATCAGCACAGGAATAGATGGTTTGAGTTACGCTTCAATAATAAAGCCGCCATTCATCACTAGAATAGTGGTTTGATGTTAACGTTGCTTAATATTAGCCGACATTCCTCAATCACTCGAATAGATGGTTTGATGTTAACATGGGATTCATATAATATAGCTGCCATTCATCACTAGGAATAGATGGTTTGATGTTAACATGTGATTCAATATAATATAGTGCCTCCATTCATCACTAGGAATAGATGGTTTGATGTAACGTTCTTCATATAATATCGCCGCAATTCATCAGTAGGATAGATGGTTTGATGTTAACGTGCTATCATATAATATAGCTGCCATTCATCACAGGAATAGATGTTTGATGTTAACATTTGCTTCGTAATATAGCCGCCATTCATCACTAGGAATAGATGGTTTGATGTGACGTGCTTCATTAATATAGCCCCATTCATGAACTAGGAATAGATGGTTTGGATGGTTACCTGCTTCATATATATTCGCCATTCACCACTAGGAATGGATGGTTTTGTGTTAACATGTGCTTCATATAACATAGCCGCCTTCATCACTCATAGATGGTTTGATGTTAACGTGCTTCATATAATATATGCCGCCATTCACCACTAGGAATAGATGGTTTGATGTAACATTGATTCATATAATATAGCCGCCGGTCATCAGCAGAAAGATTGTTTTGATGTTACGTGCTTCATATAATATAGCGCCATTCTTCACTAGGAGATGATTTTGATGTTACGTGCTTCATATAATATACCGCCATTCAACCACTAGGAGATGGTTTGATGTTAACGTGCTTCATATAATAAGCCCATTCGCCACTAGGAATAGATGGTTTGAGGTTAACAGTGTTCATTAATATAGCCGCCATTCATCACGAGGAATAGATGGTTTATGTTAACATGTGCGTCTATAACCATAGCCGCCATGCATCAGTAGGATATATGGTTTGATGTTAACTGCTTCATATAATATAAGCCGCCATTAATCAGTAGGAAAGATGGTTTGTGTTAACATGTGATTCATAATATAGCCGCCATTCATCCAGGAATAGATGGTTTGATGTTAACATTTGATTCATATAATATAGCTCCATTCATCAACAGGATAGATGGATTTGATGTTAACGTGCCTTCATATAATATAGCCGCTATTTCATCACTAGGAATAGATGGTTTGATTTACTTGCTTCATATAATACAGCCGACATCATCACTAGGATAGATGGTTTGATGTTTAACATTGATTCCATATAAAAAGCCGCCAGTCATCAACTATGAATAGATGGTTTGATGTTAACATGTGATTCATATAATATAGCCGCCATTCATCGCTGGAATAGATATGGTTTGATGTTAACGTGCTTCATATAATATAGCTTGCCAGTCAATCATAGGATAGATTGGTTTGATGTTAACATGTGATTCATATAATATAGCCGCCATTCAGCACTAGGGAAATAGATGGTTTGATGTTACGTGCTTCATATATATAGCCGCCATCATCAGTAGGAATAGATGGTTTGATGTTACCGTGCTTCATTAAATAGCTGCCATTCATCACTAGGAATAGAGTTTTGATTTAACAGTGGATTCATATAATATAGCCGCCATTCATACTAGGAATAGATGGTTTGATGTTAACGTGCTTCAATATAATATAGCTGCATTCATAACTAGGAATCGATGGTTTGATGTTAACGTGCGTATTAATATAGCCGCATTCATCACTAGGAATGAATGGTTTGATTTATCGGGATTCATAAATATAGCCGCCATTCATCACTAGGAATTGATGTTTTGATGTACATTTGATTTCCATATAATAGAGCCGCCATTCATCAACTAGACTAGATGGTTTGAATGTTAAGTTCTCATATAAGATCGGCCATTCATCACTAGTAATAGATGGTTTGATGTTAACATGTGATTCATATAATATAGCCGCAGTCCATCACTAGGAATAGATGGTTTGATGTTAACGTCTTCATATAATATAGCCGCCATTCAATCATAGAATATATGTTTTATGTTAACGTGGCTTCATATAACAAGCTGCCCATTCATCACAGGAATAGATGGTTTGATGTTAACATGTGATTCATATAATATAGCCGCCATTCAGCACTAGGAATAGATGGTTTGAATGTTTACGTGCGTCATATAATATAGCTGCCATTCATCACTAGGAATAGATGGTTTGATGTTACGTGCTTTCATATATATAGCCGCCATTCATCACTAGGAATAGATGGTTTGATGTTAATCGTGAATTCATATATATAGCCGCCATTCATCACTAGATAGATGTTTGATTTAACGTGCCTTCATTATGAATAGCCGCCATTCATCACTAGGAATAGATGTTTGATGTTAACATGTGGCTTCATAATGAACAATGCCATAGTAATATATTATGTAAAAAATATGCAAGATATTTAGAAAAGGTGTATTAAAAAAGTTCAAAAATACTGAAAATTAACTTCATTGATGGTGTGTAGCAATTTCACAGCAAATAAGCCCTAACTGATGTAAAGATGAGATGTGTCATTTTATGAAACTCTTAATTTAATAATCTGACGTTAAGAAATATGACGACATGGCCTTTAATCCACTAATATTTGAAAGTCCTTCAAAAGAATTAGCTGATACCAAAATATAAATTCCCCAAGAGTTCTTACATGTACTTCAGATCAGTTTCGTTCAAGTTCATTTTACTCAAGGTGGATTTACATGATAATGCAAGATAAGAAGACATTCTATAGAACTTTAAAACTTAAAGCCTGTATTACAATTTAAATCATAATTTCCACATAATAGGACTAACTGAAACATTGAAAGAATAAACCCCATGATATTACAAGCTTCCAGATATAATTTAGAGTAATAGAACAAGAAATGGGCGTTTTAAAGGTGGTGTTTGTATGTATATATCAAAACATTTTAAATATAAATTAGAAAAGATCTATGTTTGCCACTCCTAATTACGAATCTTGTTTTATTGAAATTGGAAAATAACACCAAAAGATTATTGTTTGGCTAGTCTCCAGAACTCATACGGCTGTAGATAATTTTACCGCAGATATGAGCCATATATAAGATTTTAGCTGCAAAAAATTGTATTATGTAATGGGAGACTTCAACATTGATCTTCTAAATATATAGTGATAGAGCAACACCTGATATCTTGACTTTATATATTCCGCATTCTTTGATACCGCACATTTATAACCACCTAATAACAGAACCACTGCGACATTATAGCATTTAACTTTGTTGAATCTCTATTTGAATTTCTGATATCACCGATCATCTGCCAACGAACTTAGCACTGTATACAAATTAAATAAACATCGACAAAAGAAAAAATACATATATAAATATTCTATTAGTGAAAATATCGCAAAACTAAAAGAGACATTATCAAATGTCAAGTGGAATCTAAGTTCTTATAACAATAATGCTGATGACGATTATAACCTTTTGTAGATAAGTTTAGGCTGAGTTTTTTGATGAATGTATTCCATGGAAAAAATGTTGGACTAATTAATAGAAATAATCGATCACCGTGGATTACTAAAGGGTTATTACGAAGCATTCATACAAAGAACAAACTATAATAAACTGTATCTTCAGTTATCCCCAAACAAGGACCGACTTCAAAATTAAACTTACAGAACAATTACATAATTTAATAAGGAAATAAGCGCGTAAAATATTATTTAACAATTTGAAGCTGCTAAGATAACATGCGGCAAACTGGAGTAATAGCAACGCAATCATTGGTCGTGACAGAAACACTCATTACAGAGTACGTTCAAAAGTGATTCTGGTAATGTTATTACTAACCCGCAGGAAACTCAAGTGAGTTCATAACTTTTTTGTAAATATTGGTCCAACCTTGCCTCAAAATACATAGGGTCCTGGTAAAACTATTAGATTACCTTAATAATCCGGTATCAAGATAGTATATATGAAAGCAATAGTCGAAAGGGAAGTAATTAAGATAATTGACAAGTTTTAATCAAAACAAAAGTGCAGGGCATGATACTATTGGTAATCGTATCATAAAAGGAGTCTGCCAACGACCTAGTAGCCCACTTCCCAATATTCAACTTATCAATAACAACAGGTGTAGTCCCAGAAAAAACGTCAAGTTGGCGAAGTACTCCAAGTTATACAAAGATGATGTCGAAATGTTTTCCAATTACCGTCCTGTGTCGTTTACCGTGTTTTTTCAATACTTGAACATTAGTCTTTTAATAGGTGTATTGATTTTATAATAGACATCAATAAAGACTAAAATAAAAACAGTTTTGCTTCGAGCAAACAACTCCACAACATTGCAATTATTAACTGTTATAAATTACCAAGCAGTAAAAATAATGAATCACAATTGGAATATTTTTGATTATCCAAAGCATTTGACACCCATTAATCATAAGATATTACTGCATAAACTAGAAATATTAGGGGTTTTTGGTGGGGTGTTTACACCTGGTTTTCAAACTCTTAAGTATAGAAAACAATATGTGTATTACATCTCCATGGCGAATCTTGAACCTTAAAAATACTATTTGTGGTGTACCGCAGGTTCATATTAGCCCATTAGCTATTTATAACTCATATTCACGATATTTGGTACACTTCCTCTGTATTAGATTTCATTTTGTTTGATTTTGACGACACCACAATATTGTATTCCCACAAGACATTGCCAGCAGATTGAGTTTTAAATAAGAGCTAAGATAAGTAACATCTGGTTCAAAGCCAATAAATTATCAGTAACGCCATAAAACAATTACATGGTATTGGGTACACCGAAAAACTCAGTTAAAACTTCGGGAGAGGTCTACGGGTAATGACATGAAACAAAATCATTGGATAACACAGATCTTGAAAGAGTAAAGTATACTAAATTTCTTGGGTGTATTAGATAGATGAAAACTTACTTGGAAATGTCCTATTGATAATCTATCCAAAACAATTCAGAACATTGGGGTTTTAAACAAATTAAAACATTTAACCGGAATGTATACTTTAACTCTCTTTAACTCTCTATATTGTCTCTAATTTGGCTTATATAAATAATGGAATCTTAATATGGGGGAAACTTGTAAAACGTACCTAGATAAATTCATAAAGCTTCAAAATGGGCAGTGAGGACAATATCAATAGCAATTCAGAAAGCCATACTGCACCCTTATTTTCCAGATATAACGCCTTAAATAGAGTGATATATACAAACAGAGCTTTGTATATTTGTGTACAAATATTCCATTAACAGAATACACGAGTACATTTGACGGTCTATTTTAGTAAAGATCTGATATTCACAAGTATGCAACGAGAATATCAAAATTACATCTACGAGAATAAGAAAGTTTTTTACTGATCATCCGTGCGAACATCTGTCCTATTCTGTGGACAATTTGGAATCCATCTAAAAATTCGAAATCAGTAACTCAATTTCGTAATCAATTTAAACATGAACTTATTGCTGCAAATATAAAGATAGTTTTTGCATTATTTTATTTATACTGTAATATGTTGTTTATTTCAATTGAGAATAAATCATTGTGGGGATTGACCGTTTCTTGGTGTTTTATTATTATTGTATGTCCTTATTTTAATGTTGAACATAACTTGCAGGGGTTGACCCAGTTCTGGTACTTATTTGGCCTTTGGTCACTCCTTCCATAAATTTGTCAGGAATTGCTTTTGTGGTAACATGATTTTTAAAAAATATGGAAATAAAGTTGAAGTTGAAGTTGAAGTTGAAAATATAATATAGCTTCCATTCATCACTAGGAATAGATGGTTTGATGGTTAACATGTGATTCATATAATATAGCTGCCATTTCGCACTAGGAATAGATGGTTTGATGTGAACCTTTATTCATATAATATAACTTCCTGCATCACTGGAATAGATGGTTTATGTTAACGTGCTTCATATAATATAGCCGCCATTCCTCACTAAGAATAGAATGTTTTGATGTTAACGTGCTTCATATTATAGCGCCATCAATCACTAGGAATAGATGGTTTGAATGTTAACATGTGCTTCATATAATATAGCCGCCATTCATCACTAGGAATAGATGGTTTGATTTAACGTGATTCATATCATATAGCCGCCATTCATCACTAGGAATAGAATGGTTGATGTTACCATGGTATTCTATAAATAGCTTCCATTTCATCACTAGAATAGATGGTTGATGTTACGTGCTTCATAAATATAGGTGCCATGCAAACAGGAATAGATGGTTTATGTTAACGTGCTTCATATAATATACCGCCATTCATCACTAGGCATCGATGGTTTGATGTTAAAATGTGCTTCATTAATATAGCTGCATTCTCACTAGGTAGAGATGGGTTTGATGTTAACATTTGATTCATATAATATAGCTGCCATTCATCACTAGGAATTGATGTTTTGATGATTAACATTGGCTTCATATCATATATCTGCATTCATCACTAGGATAGATGGTTTGATGTACGGCTTCATATAATATAGTGCCATTCATCCTAGGATGATGGTTTGATTTAACGTGCTTCATATAACAATTAGCCGCCATTCATCACTAGGAATAGATGGTTTGAATGTTAATAGTGTATTCATATAATATAGCCGCCATCATCACTAGGATAGATGGTTGATGTTAAAATGTGCTTCATATAAATAGCCGCCATTCATCACTAGGAATAGATGGTTTGATGTTAAAATGTGCTTCATATAATATAGCCGCCATTCATCACTAGGAATAGATGGTTTGATGTTAAAATGTGATTCATATAATATAGCCGCCATTCATCACTAGGAATAGATGGTTTGATGTTAAATGTGCTTCATATCATATAGCCGCCATTCATCACTAGGATAGATGGTTGATGTTAAAATGTGATTCATATAATATAGCCGCCATCATCACTAGGAATAGATGGTTTGATGTTAAAATGTGCTTCATATAATATAGCCGCCATTCATCACTAGGATAGATGGTTGATGTTAAAATGTGATTCATATAATATAGCGCCGTTCATCACTAGGAATAGATGGTTTGATGTTAAAATGTGCTTCATATAATATAGCCGCCATTCATCACTAGAATAGATGGTTTGATGTTAAAATGTGCTTCATATAATATACCGCCATTCATCACTAGAATAGATGGTTTGATGTTAAAATGTGCTTCATATAATATACCGCCATTCTCACTAGGAATAGATGGTTTGATGTTAAATGTGCTTCATATAATATAGCCGCCATTCATCACTAGGAATAGATGGTTTGATGTTAAAATGTGCTTCATATCATATAGCCGCCATTCATCGCTAGAATAGATGGTTTGATGTTAAAATGTGCTTCATATTATAGCCTCCATTCAGCACTAGAAATGATGGTTTGATAGTAAAATGTGCTTCATATAAATCGTTTATGGAACCAGCCTGCGGTTGCATAAATCCAGTTATTTCGACACGGTGTTTCCATTTGCTCGTTGCCCGTGTTAACCAATCATCCGGCGTCTAGGTGGTGCATTGTGCTTTGTTTTGGCTTGTTTTTATTTATGCCGTTCGCGCAGTTCTTCACATTGGCTTTCTCATCCGTTTCATGCATGTCAGGTTTTTATCCCTTCCACCACTCCCTATCTCATTTAATCTTTTATGCATATTTACTCGTTCTTTGGGCTTCACCTACAGGAGGCCTTAGCCACTCTTTTAGTCCCCCCCTCAGAATTCTTAGCTGTTTCGGCTTGAATTAAAAGCCTTGTTGTCTAATCCGGCGCAACATATATCCAATTCATTCTATTTGTGTCTGCTCGTCTAGTAAATTCCATTTTGGCTATTAAGTTCAATTTTGTCATTTTTTTGATTTTTTTCATGTCCGTTTCAGCTGTGGTACTTAATTATCGTTTCTAATCTTCATCCAATATCGAGCTTTAGCTGATCTTTGTGTTTCAGAATTCTTGCTATTCCGGCTGAATTACCTTTGTTGTTGTATTCGCGCAATATATATCAGCACTGTTATTATTTTGCGCATGTTGCATCTACATAATGCTTATTGGCTGGTAAGTGCAATTATGTCATTTTTTTACACGTTCGTCCTGTATCAGAATGAATTTGGCTATGATTCTCAACTATGTTTTCCAGCTGTAATTCTTGTAGCTTAAAAAGGCCATTATGCAATTACTTCATTCTGACGCTGAGATTAAGTGAATTTTCAACATTATCATTTTCCAGTATTTATAACATCCTGTGTTGGCTTTTTGGCTTAAACACTATTATAATGTGCTACTGCCGTGTGTTAATACCGTCCTCCTTTTTGGTGTGAAGTGAGATTAAGTGCTATTGCTATATGCCATACTGCTCTAATATTAAAGATTGATTGGGTATGATAATACTAACATGGCTGTTCTGGCATGTTATAAAATGTTGCGCTCATAATGTGAAGAGTTATAAGATATAAGTAAATTGTGCAAATTATATTGTGTTAATGATTAGTGTGTGTTAGCTTTCCGCTCATCATGTGATTTGACAGTGATCAAAAGATTTTAGTATGTGACTTTCTGCTCATCTAGTACCAATTAACCACTGTGTTTTAAATTAAAACTACTGATTTTTGCTTGCCCTCAATCATGTAAGCAATTTGGCTTTCCGCTCATTTTATAAATTGAATGCTTATAATAAAATTGCTAAAAATATTGATGTTGTTAGCTTTCCGCTCATCATGTAAGATGTTGGCTTTCCGCTCATCCTATAAATTGAATGGGCTTATAATACAACTATGGCTAATAACTATTAGATGTGGTTAGCTTTCCTTCATCATTAAGATGGTGGCTTTCCGCTCATCTTATAAATTGAATGCTTATAATAAATTGCTGAGATAATCTCTTAAATGGAATGCTTATAATAATTGCTGTGGTAATCTTTAAATGGTTTTGCTTGTCGCTGGCCATCTTTTGATAATAGCACAAGTTTTAGGCCGATGCCGATTTGAATTAAATTGCATGAAACGGCGAGAAAGGCCACTACCTACTTCTTGCCTCAGTGCTTTTTGTTTTTCCCTTCGTCCTTGCCGTGTGAGAGATAATAGTAGCCCCATGCTCACTGGGAAAGATGGTTTTGATGTTAAAGTGCTTCAGCTAATATAGCCGCTATTCATCACTAGGAATAGATGGTTTGATGTAGGTGCTTCATATAATATAGCCGCCATTCATCACTAGAATAGATGGTTTCATGTTAACGTGCTTCATATAATATAGCCGCCATTCATCACTAGAATAGTGGTTTTGATGTTAGACGTGCTTCATATAATATAGCAGCCAGTTCATCACTAGAAATATATGGTTTGATGTTACATTTATTCATTGTAGAAGGGTTGCATGACATTTGTCATTCACTCTTTGGTTGCCCAGGCTAACTCTCCAAAGTCAAATTTGATTCACCTATACAGTGCGTATCTAAAATCGCAGCAAAACTCTTCTCCGCCGGTTGTGGTGATTGTGTCCCCATTGTGCAGAAAAAATGATTACTCGGTTATCCATAACCGCACATGAACAAATTACTTATTGTTGGAAAGAGAGGATTGGCTTTAAGATGGCATAATTATTTATGATTATTTAAATGACCACAAAAATTAGTAAGAAGTTTGTTGCGATAATTATTGGATACACAACGTAAACACTAAACACCTAATTATACTTTTATTTGATAAGGAATTGGTTTGAGAGATAGAATTTACTCCTATATGGAGTATTATAAATAACATCCGCTTGTCACTCTTGTCTCAACCCTAATTATTCTCATGAAGCCGTGGGCGGATTTAAATTTGTTTGTATCAGAGAAGCGTATTCATAATCATACAATTAGCAAAAAACTCGCTTGAAAAAGTTGATTGCATACGTAGACATGCAAAAAAATCATGTTGGGTAAGTTATGGACCCCACCCTTGGCACTTAGTGTTTTAATGTTACTCAAACTCAATACTGCTTCACTATACTTACTCGTATGGAATCTATATTGGTCTACTGGTGGGCTCTTTAAAAGTGTTTTATATTAATCTTAAGTCACAAATGGACTTGAAAAAGTCCAAATGACCTGCATAAAAACGAATAGACTACATCTTTATGTGATAAAAGACAATAACTTCAAGATAATCTCAACCGGAAGTGAACCACAGATTGGTCAAATGTAAGACATTCAATATAAAAAAAAGGACAAACAAACTGTTGGGAGGGGAGTAAAGACGTATTTGAACTTGAATTGAAAAAACACCTTGAAGCACTAAAAGTAGGTGTGTATTGAAGCTTTCTACAACCGACTTGTGTGAACATTACCACAATAGCCACAAGAAATTGCTGGTTATGAAAAGAACAGAAAGTTCAGCAAACATACAAAATCTCTCTTCTAACAAGGAGGATAGAAAATGAAAGCAAATTTTGTCATAACACTCTCACCCCAATGAAAGAGCTGTGCACAAGCATCTATAAGCGAGACAAAATGAAAACGGATAATTATTCATTAGATTTTTTTTATCAGAACCCTACAACAGTTAAGTATAGATGTATCAGAATTGAATTAATCGAAGAGGAAGGAAAACAACCATGGAAGTCGAACCAGATGAAGCAGGAAAGCTTTGGAATCAATGAAAATTTAAAGCACCGGGCCAGATAATATCGTACTGAGATGCGCTAAAAATGTGGAATAATTTGTATCCTAGAATCTCCTTCCTTTAAGAGAGTGTAATACTTCAAGTAGAAGGTGTAGATCACAATGTCGTGATATCTATTGGGGCCAATACTACACGATGAAAGAATCCATCTTTGCACATCTCATGCGTCGACGTCCATATTGTGATATCTTTGTAGCAGGTCAAATGATAATAACTTGAAGCCGTTGTTAATCTACTGTCCTTTGTTCCGTCTTTTTTAGCTGGTCTTATTCATATTTTTCTGGCATCATTAGCGATTGTAATTTATGGTGACTATTAGAGATGGCTTGACATTAAAGATACAATCATTCTGGACTTGATGTGTGGACCTATAAAACAAAGACCCAGACCCATCCCAGACCCCCTCAACTATAAAACAAAGACCCCCTCACCATAAAACAAAGACCACCTAACTATAAAACAAGGACCCGCCCCTCAACTATAAAACAAGACCCCCCTCACTATAAAACAAAGACCCCCTCAACTATTAACAAAGCCCCCTCAACTATAAAACAAATACCCACCTAACTATAACACAAGACCGCCCCTCAACTATAACAAAGACCCCCTAACTATAAAACCAAGACCCACCCCCT